>SMGT01016916.1:85578-104062 GCA_004794575.1 Lanistes nyassanus | reverse complement strand
ACCACCACCACCACCACCATCATCATCATCATCATCATCATCATCATCATCATCATCATCATCATCATCATCATCATCATCATCATCATCATCATCATCATCATTGGGAATTGTTTTCGTCGTCGGCCTGACGCCAATACATCTCTGTTTCTTTCTGTTGCAAATTAAATACTCTTAGTTCTGATCAAATTACTTTTTTATTATTACTGTTTAGTGGCTATCAAGGCGGAAAGAGGAGGAGGAATGTTCAGATGTAATTAAAGATAAATCAAAGCGTGGGATAGATCTCGGGCTGTAGTCGAGGGCTGACTTGAGTATTTATATAAAACCGAGGAAATTAAGTGAAAAGCGCGCGGAAGGGAATTAAATTTTCTATAACAAATTGGCGGCTTCGAAGGAATCATCAAAAAGGTGTTGAAGGGGATTATAAAATAGTATTTATTTATTTGAATGAGATTTATAATATCTTTAAATAGGATTAATTTCTTTTGTCTGAGTTAGTTTTCAAGTATATATACATATAAAAATATACTTTAAATATCTGTACTTAAAACCGCGATAATCTTTACGAACAGTTTCGTTTCGTTTCGATTATAACAGATTATATTTGTGAGAATGGAAATCTATGAACACGGAGTGCTAAGCGATATTTCAGGCTGGAAGAAAAACTATCCTCCCTCCCAAAAGAACCCAAGCAAAATGAGAAACACAAGCGGTATGGTCAGAACAATACATTTCACAATGCATTTTGTCCTCTTTTACAGTTCTGTCATCCAGAAACAGCAAACGTTTTTTGCTGGCTTGAAGATTTTTAGTCTAACAGACAATCTTTCTGAGAGGATTCATGAGACGAAGATGGTCCTGTGCTTTCAGTGAGGCAACAAACCTATATGGCAATCAATTCAAAACGATGTACTGAGAGCAAAAACTATTTCCTTCCAGAATATTTTACTGCCGCAGTACGACAGTTGATAGGTAATGAACCACTAACAACGTTTCTGTTTTCTGGTACAGTTCACGATATCGCCCAAAAAATGTTTGAAGCCAGTCGCTAAATGGATTGCTACTTTTCATTTTTCTCCATTACGAATTATCGCAGCTCCCAAGCCAGCCATCTGGCCCCCGAACAGAGATTACCTTCTTTTTTATGAGGAGTTGGAAGGTGAGGGAGTGGGTGGAAATCAATTTTTGACTAAATCCGTAAACCAGAATGACTGTCTTCGTGAACAGCGGGGTCATTTTGTTTGCTTGTTTGTTTGTTTGCGAGATAGACAAACTAGGTTAATCAGCGGAGAGAACGTGATAGTTTTAAACACCTCCCATAGTTCAATTTACAAGGAATTTTATCACGCAGTTATGTGGGATTTAGAATTCTGATAGACAATGAAATATTTCATTTCTCATCACGTACTACAGTAATGGAAACTCTACGTGCTAAGAGTGAGGGACAGTCTGGTTTTTTTGGTTTTGTTTTGTTTTTAACAAGAGATCCTCTATACTCCGGATTGGAAACATTTGCAAGTGTTGCGGTTGGAATTCTACCTTCATGCGGTTCACTGGGGAAAAATGTAATGAGATTTGTCTCTTCCTAACTAATGAAAAATCTTGAATCTAATGCGTGTCTGATAGCAATGGCACACAACAATACATCATTCAATTTAAGCATATCACAACTCTTTGCCTCAACCCTTTGTGCTTCCCTCTCAATCCTCTCTGTATCCTCTTCCTGTCTGCGTGCGTGCGTGGACGCGCACTTCCTTGGCTGGCAGTGCGTGTTTGTGCGTGTCTGGGTGTAGGTGGTTGGGTAAGTGCACGCGCGAGAGAAAGGGAATGGGGGGAAGAGCATGTGCATGTATATGAAGACATATTTGGGGGGTATTTCTCGCTCTTGCCAGCATTCTCGTGCAGTCTTTTACGACCGAGACACCAACGAACGACTGTCAATCCGCGACATTGTGCATTTACGTCAAGAAAAGAACTGTCTCCTTGCGTAAACGTACAAAATCGCGGTGTGTAGGGAACTCGTGGTAAAGGCAGCTGCAGATAGTACCAAAAGCTGTACCAGCTGTACCAGCAGCTGTTGTATTTACATCAACGTCCGAAAAAATCGTACCGCCAAATGTAGCTGTTGTTGTTGTTACATGAAGTCCGAAAAATCGCACCACCAGTTGTAGCAGCTGTTGTACTGACATTAACGTCCGACCAGCGGCCCTTGGAGGATCCACGTTCCCCTCACACAAATATGTACCGCTTAAGTTATCTCAAGGATAGTACCGCCACAGTTAGCTCAAGGATAGTAGCGCCACAGTTAGCTCAACGATAGCTAGCTCAAGGACAGTTAGCTCAAGGATAGCTAGCTCAAGGACAGTTAGCTCAAGGATAGCTAGCTCAAGGACAGTTAGCTCAAGGATAGTACCGCCACAGTTAGCTCAAGGATAGTACCGCTACAGTTAGCTCAAGGATAGTAGCGCTACAGTTAGCTCAAGGATAGTAGCGCTACAGTCAGCTCAAGGATAGTAGCGCCACAGTTAGCTCAAGGATAGTACCGCTACAGTTAGCTCAAGGATAGTAGCGCTACAGTTAGCTCAAGGATAGCTAGCTCAAGGACAGTTAGCTCAAGGATAGTACCGCTACAGTTAGCTCAAGGATAGTAGCGCTACAGTTAGCTCAAGGATAGTACCGCCACAGTTAGCTCAAGGATAGCTAGCTCAAGGACAGTTAGCTCAAGGATAGTACCGCTACAGTTAGCTCAAGGATAGTAGCGCTACAATTAGCTCAAGGATAGCTAGCTCAAGGACAGTTAGCTCAAGGATAGTACCGCTACAGTTAGCTCAAGGATAGTAGCGCTACAGTTAGCTCAAGGATAGTACCGCCACAGTTAGCTCAAGGATAGCTAGCTCAAGGACAGTTAGCTCAAGGATAGTACCGCTAGAGTTAGCTCAAGGATAGTAGCGCTACAGTTAGCTCAAGGATAGTACCGCCACAGTTAGCTCAAGGATAGTAGCGCTACAGTTAGCTCAAGGATAGTAGCGCTACAGTTAGCTCAAGGATAGTACCGCCACGGTTAGCTCAAGGATAGTACGGCCACAGTTAGCTCAAGGATAGTAGCGCTACCGTTAGCTCAAGGATAGCCGAGGTATATTTATGAGAGTAACAACAAATCTCGAATGTTATTTGTTACTGATTGCGGTGGAGAGTGGCTGCGATGGCGAACAGGAGAGCTGGCCATCTTTCAGGCTTTTTGTTTATCAAGCGTCTGTTTACAGGAGTGAGGTGCTTAGAGTTTGAGTGCACCCGATACGTGCACGTCCCCAGATAAGTGCGAAAGGGTCGCCGAAACTGCTAGACGGCGTTTGCGACATGTAGGAAAAATGGCGCTGTGGGTTGTGCGTGTGTGTGTGGTGGGGAAGGGGGGAGGAGGGAAAGTACAAGACAGACTACGATTTATTTCACTCTTTTGCCCCTCCTTCACTAGAAACCTCCCCATTGTTTCCGTGACCTCCCAGACGTCAGCTTTATCTGCAGGTGCGTGCAAGCGAGCTGGAGCCTACGTGCATGTTGTGACGTACCATTTGACTTTTATGACCACGTGACGCGATTTTTTGGTTGACAGGGCGAGCACACTCAACAGGTTGTGTCAACTTCTCAGTGCTTTCCCACTGTGCTAGATTACCAGGTCGTCGAAACTTTCCAGGAATGATATGGGCTTTTTCCAACTATTCTGAACTGGGATTTTTTTGGGGGGAGGGGGGTTGGTGGTAGGGAGGGGATTTCGTGATTTTATTTGTGACTAAATTCTAAGCCGATGTCCCTAGTGGTGATGGAATAAACTGTACTTTGTTGAGTGATCAACCGTTCTTCTCAGGGGCTGAGGAGTATGAAGACCCAGGTCAAGGAATTTACAGTCCTGGAAAGAGCTAAAAGGGAGGTAACACAGAATCAAAGTTCATGAGCACGGAAATACGCACGATAGATTTTTGCTCCATGCTGCTGTGTGACACAGTCTTCATCACTGCTAATCCCAGTCGACTGACTGATGTCACTTCCAACCACAGTCGACTGACTGATGTCACTTCCAACCCCAATCTACTGTGTCACCACTAACCACAGTTGACTGACTGATATCACTTCTAACCACAGTCGACTGTCTGACTGCTGTGCCGATGTCACGTGGTTTGACGAAGTCACAATTAAAGCTGTTATGAAGAAGTAAGCTAGTCGTCTGCAAAGAAGATTTCATCTCCTCTTCTGAAGATGACAATTTCCCAACATATTGTCAACAAAATTCTAGGGAAGGTTTTTGTCTTCACTTGCATAAAATCTGATGATTCAGAACTTAAAAATTATGATACAGCACTTGCAAAAGTAAATTGGATTGCTGTTGCCATTGGTCTAGTCTTAATTGCTGTTTTCACGTAGTCAGTCTGCGTGAGACCAATATAACGCTTTTAAAACCGACCCCACAGTCAGTGTGAGACAAACATAACGCTTTTGAAACCGACCCCACAGTCTGTGTGAAAACAAACGTGCGCACATGTACTTGCGTACACGCTTGTGTGATGATGAGAAATGACGAGGATGATGAAAATGTAAAAACACAGAATCACACCAACGAAAGATACTCCCTGAATGAATGAGGCAAGAAACACGCACCACATAATTTACATCGAGTCTTCGTTTAAACACCTGACACGCAAGCGGTTTCCCCAAGAGCACGCGCATGTTTTGTGGCGCGTTTAACTGGATTCCTTGACAAAAGCGCCCAGCTTTGGTTCGAACCGAAAAAAAACTTTTCATCTTTTGAAAATTCTGTTGAAGCAATCTGAGAATTTTTCAGCCACAAAAGTTCCCATAACCCCAGTAACGCGTGCATGCAGATCTTCCGGTTGCCTGAATAGCTAGCACAATTTCTGAGTAGTCTTTCGATAGCGTGAACTGTAGCAGACTTCGGTAGTCTTTTGACTAGCTAAATACCTAGCCCAGTTTCTGAACAATTTTCGATTGCTTGAATGCTTAGGCGCACATCATGGGTAAATCTTTTGAGTACCTAATGCTTATCGCATTTTCCACGTAATCCTTAGACATGAATGGCTAACACACCAAAGGGTAATCTTTTGACTGCTTTGGTAGCTAACGCAATTTAAAGAGTAATCTTTCGACTGTTTCGATAGCTAAGGTACTGTAAGGGTAATCTTTCGACTGTTTCGATGGCTAATCTATCAGCTGCTTAAGTGGCTAATGCATGTCCTAGCTACCCGCCCGTAGTTTCTAATACAATAACATCCCATGGAGAAGCTACCAAGTATTTAGCTTTGGTCGCCGTAACCATCGACTAGCCTGTACCCTACTGCACACCCCATATCTTTTTGACTGCATCGCCATTCTCGATAGAAGAACATTTTGGACGGGGTGCCTGCAGTTATAACTTTTCCGATTCCCTCGCCTGCACATACAAGACGTTTCTGACGTCATACGTTGTTGAACTAACTGACACTCTAGTGTTAGAAGCCGCGAAGCAGGTCAAAAAGGTCATATCCGGCTTTCTTTGCAATGCCGTGTGAAAGCAAAAACACTTCGTGTGTTCACGTGCTACGCTAGAACCCTCGAGGTTTAACACACAAGCGAGACCGCTCAAGTAACCCCAGCGAGGAACTGTTTCGGGTTCAAAACAGCGTTTCTTGTAGCTTCGTCTAGCTGCCACTTTTCGAATGTAACCTACGATTACAGAGTTACAATTACGTATCTCTAGCCACGGATCCGATGTGAGCTGGTGGCAAGTTTGGGGTTTATAATACTGTGTCATCCGCGTCACGGCGGGTATGGGTTTTTTGGAGGGGTGCTTAGGGCGGGGGAGTGGCCCTATTATTAACCTATGCGTTGTAAGATCTACTAGACGGATAGCTGCAGTAAGATGGTCAAAGGTTTGATGTTCGGGGTAGAGCGGAAAGGAATCTGCCGTTTTAACTCCAGGATATAGTCCATGGCCCCTGCTGGACTCGAGCAGCCTCGACAAGAGACTCCGATGCTGTAACAATGTGGTGTCCAGAATCCCAACAGTATTGACACACATGAAGATCGAACGTAATGCCTGACATTAGATTTAAGATAGTGTTAGGGGTCTTAGGTCTGCGATAGCATAAAGGAAGACAATCCCAGGTTTCAAGACTTCAAATCGGACAGAGACTTCCCAGCTCAGTGACGTAACATGACCTCAGAAATCTGTGGCCCCCAGATGAACCTTTGGATGTTTCAATAAAAACGACTTTGTGCGTATCGCAAACACCCGAAACCCATGGCTAGTTGGTAAAGCACTTGCAGACCATCTAGATTATGGGATACCATGAAGCTGTGCGACCTACAAGTCAAGGCAAACGTGAGTGCGATCTAGAGACCCTCAATCTCGTACAACTTTTTGCTATTTTTGTTGATTAGCTGCAGGGCAAAGGTTAAGAAGACGTGACTAAAAGAGTGTTAGAAACAACGCACAGCCCCCAACTTCACTTGACTTTTAAAAGCTGGCCAGTGATCTGCTTATAACCTGCTGTTAGAAGCGACCAATAACATTAATTCCCATCCCTGCCTTCAAGAGACGACATACACGTTGGTCCTACTACACTACAGCATACCCTGAGATTCATTATCTGAAGTATTAAAGTAAATACAGAGCTTATTATTGTTTTCCTATTTTTGTTTCCAGTATTTCCCGAAGAAATGTTTGTGCGAAGTGCAGTTTTTGTTCTCATAGAAGTGTGTCCTGGAACATGTCAAACGACGGTAAGTGTCCCTGACGCCTGCTGTGGCAGGTGAGAGGGCGGGGTGCTGACAGTCGGTGCAAAATGCCAGCGTAACTCCGGGTTCTGCATTTCATAACTGTCTCCTTATCGTCGTTGCAACCCCACTCAGGGCGTTGTCTCTCGCCGTCAGCTTCAGGACGTAAACCTTTTGTCTGGCTGCGACCGTCTCTCCGCGTTTCCACCAGTGGTGAGAAGCGTTCACTGCTGCATGTGTAGTGTTGAACTCCCGTACCGTAGAGCGGGAGAGAGAGGAGTACTTTCGGAGGAGGGGTGGGAAGGAGGGACAGATGTAAACGACCAAGTCTTCAGTCGCCATGGTGATTTCTGCATGCTTGTCCAGCATCCCCCTCCCTCATTCAGTGTTAATGGATTGCCGGCCGACACAGTCTTATCGTGTCCTTTTATTGCATCAGCAGACGACAGAGGCTTCGCTAACATCATCATAACTCAGTCTAGGGCACGCTCTCCCCCTTTTTAAAAAAAAATTATTTTAGTTTGATTGCGCGATAGTTCGTTTTTGTCAACAAATCAATGATTGCTAATAATTAACAGATTAATGATAATTAATGACAATAATTGTAAGGCCCTAAATCTTACACAGTAGCTCAAGCCCCACTTACTCATCCTCACGCGCAAAGACAACGCAACGTTATAGGTTGAAGTCCTTTTTCCGGCATGTCTTCCCTGTGTGTGACCGTTGTTCACAGGGTAAGGATGCTTGCAGGGCTATAGTCTGAGCTGATGTGATGGACTGGGCGTAAAAAAACAAAACAAAAACAAGCCAGATCTCTTCTTGTCGATGTCGCGTTGCATCAAGAACCAAATGCTTTACAGCAGATCGCAGGTGTACCACTCCAGTGCACAGCTCTAATCGGGGTAGCTTTCCAGGACGTGACTGTGTGACGTGACGTTAGACACCCAGGAAGGATGCTCTGTCACGTAGACCTGTTCGCAGTACGTGTCACCTCGCGCGCTTCGTCGCCACGAGGGCAGCACGCTACAGACCTCACGTGACAGATGACAGCGTTAATCTGACCTTCTATCCCATAAGTCGAATTTTTGTGTTTGACAGCCAAGGATGCTTGGCAGGTTTCGTAATCAGCACCTCACAAGTGTACAGTGCAAAACGTTAGGCACTCTAGTGATCTCCTGGCACCTGTTCCATCACTGACTTGTGCGCGTGTGTGTGTGTGCGTGCGTCTGTGAGTGCGTGAGTGTGCACCTGTGCATACGTTGGCGCGCGGATAGATCGGCGGTGGATATGCTGAGGAATGTGCTTAAGAGGCGTTACCGTCAGATTATGTGCGATTAAACGCAACCACTTACAGTTTGTGCTTTGCTTTTGTCCTTATTCAGATACAGTAGCCTGCATCTGAAACAGTGTGGCATAGGCTTTAGTCCTCCAGTGTTAATCGATACAATGAAAGCTTCGCCTAGTCTGTACAGCTATTGATATTTACCTGTTGGCTCCAGTAACAGCTGAGACGCCATTTCAAGGTCACGACCTACCTTCCGTATCAAGCTTCGTGTCTTACCTTCATACCTTGCTTTTTACTTCCTGCACGTGAGCCATGCAGGCGCCTGTACAAAGACGTCAGTGATTACACCCCGTTTGCGCGACCCCAGGCAGACTTTGTTGACAAGCTAACAATCTTTCCAGCATATGGCTTCTCGAGTCGCCGCCTTGTCGGATTGTATTTGTTTTTGATTTGTTTAACTTTTGGTTTGGTTTCCTCGCTTTACTGGAGCACAGAAAGCAAGCAAACCAACAACGGATGTAACTTTTGTATTGAAGTACTTTCAGACCGCTTTGATGCGAATAATGCGAACTGCGTGCCTCAATCGGCAAAGTCGACAGCTCAGTTCCTCACCATCAGAAATACCTTAGCTTCCATTTGAGCAGTAGTCCTACTATGCTAAGATGGTAGGCATTTTGTTTTCAAACGTTGACACGTGTATCGCACCTCGAATTTTTAAGAAGGAAACACTTTTTATCGTCGTCGTCATTATCATCATCGTCGTTGTCGTCGTCATATCGTCGTCGTCGCCGCTGCCGTCGCCTTGTATCCTTCGTGAGACAACGGCTGGCCACGAGAGTCCTCCATGTGTTTCGGTCCTGAGCCAGTCCCCAGGTGTGGCACGTCCTCTTGGTATCAACCTCAAGGTCAAGGCGTCAGGTATTTCTTGAAAAGCAGGCAGTTCTGTGCAGTTTAACGGGTAAACAATTTGTTGTGAATAAAACATTTAAAGAGGAGCAGCCAGTTTGCTTTGCAGGTCACCCACCAGGTTGTCGTTACCAAGTTCCTATGTGAGGGATTAGCGCTCCAAGACCAGTAGGACCTGTGTGCGCCGCGGGTTTTGTGGCGGCACGGACCATATTACCAATATTACCATATTACCAATATTACCATATTACCAATCTAAAACACTTAAGAACACACGCAGTAGTTTCGAGGCATGCAAGTCGTCATCGATGAAACGTTAACAGGCTGTCGACCCGCACTGCAGGTAACATAAACTGATCAGAGACTGTTGAGTAGTGCTTGCTATCCTCCTGACATTTCCACGGTCTCAGCGGCGGGTCGCAGTTTTGTCAATCACCTGCGTCAGCAAGTCAGCTTGTGTATCTTGTCAATCACGGGTCGTCAGGCCAGAGAGCAGAGCTTTCTGCCAGTCGGCCGATGACATCGCGAAGACCTCGTAGGCTGGGTGTGGTCGGTTCAGTCAGAGCACGCACTGTAAACAGATGTCTTTGACAGCTATTTATAGACTTCTGTCAGGGCACGAGGTCAAGAGACCCAGTCACCAAGGCTGCTGCAGAGCAACACAGTTAAAGTTAAGGGTGACGGGCTGCTTCTAACCTGCTTCCGTTTGTGGGTGTGCAAGTGTTTGTGCAGGCTTATATACAGTATATATATATATGTGTGTGTATATGCGTGCGTGCGTGCGTGTGTAATGCTAGGGCTTTACCAAATACCAAATTATATGAATACAAATAGTACATTCACACAAAGGGGAGGACTTACTAACAGTATCATGTATTTAATAAGCTATTTTTATTAAATTCTACCTTTTATTTTATTAATAATTCTGTTACTGCCTACAACCATTTCAACGTTCGGTTAAGTTGAACTTCAGTGTTCAGTTCAGTTTTAACAAAATACACGTCTAAACATCAACATTTTCTTTTCGAATATGAATATGGGAATTTTGTCAATATTCGGTCAAATACAAATTCGAATCCATTATTTGGAGCAGCTTTAATTGTAAGTACACTCCTTAGAGGATGGGATCACGTGTTTTACACGTGCATACGTGCATGTGGAGTAAAGTCTGGCTGTGAACGGTTTAAGTATTCTGTTGTAAGCATCGCGTGCAAGAAGAACGCAGATGGCATCAGGGCTGGTTTGTTCGGGTAATGGTGTGAGCGTTCTGATTGCTGCCCTAGACGTAAAGGCGTGCGTACACAAGACAAACCGTTGGTTTTTATTGCTTAACCTCCAGTCGCAAACGCGGCGTAGACCAGGAGCCGTACAAGGCCGTTGGTGAATCCTAACCCAATCGCGATCACGTGACAAGACATCGTTTCCAGCAACGGTTGTTAATCGATGATTTGTCATGTGATCGCGATCGGTTTAAGGTTTAGCCAACGGCCAAGAATACGGCTCCAGGACGGTGTTGCTTTTGAGGCAAATTAACGGGCTGCCACACGTGGGACTGCTCTCGCAACACAGCCCTCAGTCCCACCCAGTCACATTATACTGACGCGGACCAACCAGTCCTAGTACTGTTCCCTGTAGTGTCAGGCGTCTGGCAGGGCAGCTACTGGATTGACAATTTTTAAGTCTTAGGTATGACTCGGCCGGAAGGCGAACCACCGACCTCCTGCCTCGAAAGCGGATGCCTTAACCATTCAGCCAGTGAGGTGGTCTGTCATAAGACAAGTGGGTCTTATCACCGACCGAAATGGCCGATACAAACGCTTGTGCAGCTGAACCTGCTCACAAAAGTGGCGGTACGGAGGGCTATCCCCATTCCCCCTGCGTACTTTACTCGAGATTGTGCATGGGCAGTCCAGCCCAGGATCGATAACCCAGTTCGTCACAAAGGTCAGTGTCACAAGCATCTACGCCCCCGTCGACAGTGTCAAAAATGACATCAAATTATGGTGGGGTGGGCAAGCTGCCGGTAATAAACTAAAAACACGCGCGTAACCTCTTATGACATTTTAACAGCAATTGGAACTGGTGACAAAATGGCGTCCTTACAAGGGCAACCTGGACTTCCTGTTGCTTTACCTTCGCTTTTTTCCTTGTACGTGTGAATCTGGACTTTCTCGGAATTCCCCCACCCCACCTGTTCTATCATAGTCTGTTCCTTGTTGATTTTTGGCTTTTGATATTTACAAATTCAGCTACGTGGCTGAAGGTTTTCTCGCGTCGTGCCAGCGAGTTCAGCAATATTATTTAATACACCTGGAATGCTGTCATCGAACAGCATACGATGTGCGAACATTGCCATTTAATGCACGACTGAGACGCTCGGACTAAAGTTCACGTTCGTGTCAAAAATTGACATTCGCAGAGCGTTGTATTCTGTTTTACGACACGCCCATTAAATGTCAGTGTGTTTCAGTAAGATTCTTGCCATTATAGATTAAGCAAGAATACTGTAATCTAGGTACTGATGTAATAAACAAGAGATGACATGTAAACATTAAGCCGGAGCAAAGTAATAAGTCAGAGATGACTAGATTCAAGAAGTCAGAGATGATACAGATGATAAGCCACAGATGTCTTTCATCACACCAATCAACCACGCATGTGTGACAGTTAATTTGCTTAGTAATAGGACCCCGTCCCCTATAGTGCGAAATCACCGCGAGGTGGCAGCATTGTCCCTCTAAACCATGTAATTTGCCTCCTGGGATCTTGGCATCTTGGCATCTTGGCATCTTGGCATCTTGGCCTTTCCAAAGCCTTTGGTTGTTAACTAAGGCCTGTTCTCTTCTGCTAGCGGAGCCTGCATGTTACTTCCTGCTAGAAAGCCTGAGGTTGGCTTTGGTTATGCTTGGGTAATCTCTGCCTTGCTGTGTTGCGATTTGTTATTCCATGTGTGGATTGTCCTAAAGACTAGTATGTGACATGTCACTTTTAAGTTATCACCTGTCACTCCTAGGTAAGCCTGTTCGCTCCTCCCTTTCTTTACACCTTGGTAGGTGGGCGCTAGGTCATTAGCCATAGACAAGCTGATAGCTCCGCCCCAACCTAGGCTGGCCAGAACTGGTTTGAACTAGAATAAGGTGGTTCCTGGAAACGCAGTGCGGAAAAGGCACAGGGTACTTAAGCTTTGGACATTAGATGACATACACATACGGGGATAGGACATGGAGAGAGAGAGAGAGAGAGTTAAAGTAGGAAGACCAAGAGAAGCGGACACGTGTGGACCCGCGGACCTCTACCCCTCGCCATCTTAGCCAAGACGTGGAAAGAGTAAAAGGGCTCCAGCATTTCATGCCAGATACACAGGGTCTCCACCCAGTCCTATGCAGACGACACCCAATTATACAGTTCTTGTCCTCCAGGCGATGTACATGCCAGCATCATGACCATGCAGACTTGCATATCCAGTGTCAAAGCATGGATGTCCACAACAAGCTAAAGTTGAACGATGAAAAAACAGAAGCTCTTCTCTTCAGTAAAAGAAATGCTGGAGTGACAGAATATCCCACAGCAGTTCGAATTGGTGATGTCGACATCCCTTTCGCCGACTCTGCAAGAAACCTCGGTGTTATTATTATCTCTAACATGACACTTGACAAACACATTTCCAACATCTGCAGATCCGCTTATTCTGAACTCAGAAAAATCAGCAGCTTCCGTCACCTTCTGTCCGATCGCGTTGCAAACACATTTGTATGTGCCTACGTTCTGTCTAAACTCGACTACTGCAATTCCTTGCTAGCCGGCTGTCCTCTGTATCTGCTACAGAAGTTACAGAAACTTCAAAACTCGGCCGCTCGCCTTGTCCTGAAAGCGCGCAAACAGACCATGCCACACCTCTCCTCCGCACTCTGCACTGGCTCCCCATTCAGGCTCGCATCGACTTCAAGTTGTCTACTCTCTGTTTCAATTTTTTCACCGGTGCATGGCCCAGCTACTTTTCAGAACTTCTTACAATCTACACTCCAGTGAGACAGCTCCGCTCCTCTTCCGACGATCGCATTCTCTCAGTACCCCGCATCAGAACAAAAACATACGGACAGCGCATGTTCACCTTCTCAGCATCCACCCAATGGAACTCACTTCCCCACAACATTCGCCACTCCCCATCACTCCCAATCACTCCCCATCACTACAGTCTTTCAAACGAAACTTAAAAACTTTTCTTTTCCGCCAGTACCTGGACTGACGTCGCGATTGCTGTCTGCATTAACCTACAACTTTCTCTGTCCATCCTCTCTTATGAAACTTTTCTACCCACCTATGAATGACGGACGATCTGTATCCCAACCTGTTGGTCAGTGTTGCGTTCATCTCTCCCTCTGTGTGTGTGTGTACGTGTTTCGTTGTTTTCACTAGAGTGTGCCTCGTCTGCGCGAAGTGTGCATGAAATGTGTTCTCGCGCGTTAAAAATCCACATTTATTATTATTATTTATTATAACTATGCAACCATATACCTAATTACTCACAAATATATGGGGCGCCAAGAGGGGAATGGGTATAATGCTCATGGTTTATAAAGAATTGCATCCTATAACTAAAGAATTGATTCTATAGTAAAGAATCGATTCTATAGTAAAGAATCGATTCTATAGTAAAGAATTGATTCTATAATTATAGAATGAATTCTATAACTAAAGAATTGTAATTCTATAAAGAAAATGTATTCTATGTATACTATGAGCAGAAAATGCTAAAGAATTCATTCTTTATATACAATTGAAGGCTGCAGCTAAAGAATGAATTCTATAATATACCATACCAATTCTTTACGAAAACGAGGCCAGCCATTTATTTCGGTGCCAAGCGACCCTCAGGGGCCTTGCAAGTGAATTCACCTACACGGATACTACACACATACTGCCATCAAAGTTCCTTTAAAGATTATGTAAAGTTAAGCATACAAATAGCAGCTACATATTGACAGATTCATAATATTCACTCTAAATGCGCTTTAGTAAATGGGTAGTTTTTTTTTTTAATGGAAGGTGATTTGCGCCCGTCGTCTGCTAACGCACCTCGTGCTGCACAGGGTGAAGGCCGTGACACGGTGCTACTGGGACACGATTGGGCTGTTGCTAGCAAGTTGGCCGGCTAGCCCGTTAGCAGACGATCACGGGCGTGAAACAGCTCTATACCCAATGAGTAACAACAATAACAAGACATACAAAGGGAAATTTTGAAGGATTATAATGAAGCTGCTATGTAAGTGCTTAGCATATACATATTGTTCTTTAAATAAACTTTGATCAGCAGTATTCTATAAATGTAGAATACATTCTATAGTTATAGAATCAATTCTTTATAAACCATGAGCATTATATTCAATTCCCCCCTTGGCGCCCCATACAAATATGTAAATAATCATTCTTTTACTGTATTACTAAGTTATATGATTCTTTGGAGAGATTGCAAGTGAGATTGGGGAGATTGCAAGTGAGACTAGGGAGATTGCGAGTGAGACTGGGGAGATTGCGAGTGAGACTAGGGAGATTGCGAGTGAGACTGGGGAGATTGCGAGTGAGACTGGGGAGATTGCGAGTGAGACTAGGGAGATTGCGAGTGAGACTGGGGAGATTGCGAGTGAGACTAGGGAGATTGCGAGTGAGACTAGGGAGACTGCGAGTGAGACTAGGGAGATTGCGAGTGAGACTAGGGAGACTGCGAGTGAGACTGGGGAGATTGCGAGTGAGACTGGGGAGATTGCGAGTGAGACTGGGGAGATTGCGAGCCAGTATGAGTACAGCGCTTTGTTCCACCTGCGCGTTGGTCGTCTTCTTGACGTCCGTCACGTGAGGCTGAGCATGTGAGCACGCTCAGAGTAAAAAGAATTTGACAGCGTCCTAAGTCGGTACAGATAATCTGTTATTCTCAGTGTAAAAAGAATGTCCCTGAGTGATGACACGGACTCCTGGAGTCAAACCAGGAACCTTCCACACGCTTGTGCCCAGCTCTACCCAGGCCCTCCTGCGAGGGTAACCTGAGTCCTAAGACATGTAATGTCTCCCACCTCCACAAACGTCCCTCTGAAGCCCACGGTCGGCAAGCCAGGAAACGCGATTCGTCCGATTAAGA
The DNA here is from genome assembly GCA_004794575.1 of Lanistes nyassanus. Taxonomy (NCBI): domain Eukaryota; kingdom Metazoa; phylum Mollusca; class Gastropoda; order Architaenioglossa; family Ampullariidae; genus Lanistes; species Lanistes nyassanus. The sequence goes on along the minus strand of SMGT01016916.1, from coordinate 88,970 downwards.
AAGTGCCGACTTGTTGTCTGCTAATATAGTGCTCTGAACCGATACCTGCAGTCGGCGGGGTCGCTCTGATGTCTCAGGTAGATAAAGGCGTTAGCGGATACCTGTGTTCAGGGCCGGCTGGCGTGTCAGCCGTGAGGGTGTTGCGTCTCCACATCACAAACCCACCTCAGACCCCAGTTTCAAAAGAACTACGGCACTCCGCTCTACTGAGGTCAGGAGGCCCTACAAGGGATGTTACAGAGAAGCGCGAACGTTTTTCTGTGTCGTGACTGCTGTGGAGCCTTTGTGACAACCCTTTTACCCCCTCCCACCCACAGTTGACCGCAGCTGGTCAGTAGCTCTCCTGACTATCGGACACCGACAGGGCTGGGCCAAATGACCTTCGCTTCGCTATAGCGGGGGGCCAGAGACAACAACAGGAAACCACCGTTCGCGTGACAAGGCATTTACCTATGCTTGTTGTGCTGCAGTTCGTGAACATGCATACAGTCCGGTAGTCGAGACAGGAGTGGGCGAACGGATATGACACCCTTATGTAAATTACATTTTACTTTTTTAAAAAAGATATTTACTCGGCTGTATCGTCACTCTATTTATCCTTTAATTCCCCTTCCCCTGCTCTCTCACGTACCCACCCACACACCGCTCTGTCAAACATTCACCTACCCACTCCCCCAGAATCGTGCTCAAATGTGGATGTGAAGTTTTTTTTTTCCTCTGAACGACTTGTGTATCCATAGTGCTTCGTGCCTCTCGCTGTTTTCGGACCTGTCTGTCCGAGGTTTTCTTCGGGCGCTGATGTTCTTTCCCATCCCGCCTCCCCCCTACACACACACACACACACATGCACACTCCAGTACTCTCTCCCCTCATAACCCAGGTGAGAGATAAGCTAGTTTGACGTTAAACAAACGACGAAACCAACCTACCCCAGGTGAGAAATAGGCTAGTTTGACGATAAATAAACAACGAAACCAAATATTTTCGGACGCTGTCCACAAGAAGTTACGATGAACTGCAGTTCCCATCTACAAACCTTCCTTAACAGGACGAGTGTGTCTTACTTTGTCGAACTTCTGTCTCTGTTCGGCGAAGTCGGACGCACCTTACACATTCCTATGTTGAGAAAGGCCCTTAACCCAAGAACAAGAAGCTGAGGTGAATGACCTTCAGTTCACACCAATGCTTCTCCCCCCCTCCAATGTCTGCTCGTGAATTCACATTTCCCAAAGGAACAATTAGAAAGACCACATCAAGCACTCTATGATTGGGTACTTGGGGCACGTGACTTCGCTGTTCCATCATTTGAACAGAATGAGGGAAAGGAAAATTGATCCACTTCTTCACGATTAAACTTTTCCTTACTTCCAACCATACCCTTTCCCTACCTAGCAGACAAACATTTTTTTCCATTTGCTCATTTAGTTGTTCAAATGGTAGAACAGCAAATAAGCCACATGCATAAAATAGCTGCAGTCAGGTGGGTCTGATGTTGTCATTCTAATTTTTATTCGGGAAAAGCAAATTTGCTGCTCTCACCTAAATATCCCCTCAGTTACAGTCGCAGATCGGACCAGACCAAACCAAAAAGCAAAACAAGGTAAGTACACACTCAAAGCATGTCATATCAACCTTTTCTAGGAGCAGAACACGACTGCTTAGCCTTTTAATTGCGTCACGAGGCGTCGCCTGCGGGGAATGTGTGCATCGGAACAGTTCCGTTTTGAGCCGACTTCACCGCTTACTCCCAGCAACGGGTGGGACCAGCATCAAGACCTGTGAGTGTTCTATCCGACTGGGACTGTCACGAGCCCCAGCATAGACAGTCGTGCGATATTTAATGCGGCCGAACACCAAGCCCGCTCCCTAAAGCCCCCGTGCTCAAGCTAGCGTGTCGAGACGTGAAGAAGGGGTTAATAATAACTCGACAAGCCGCCTGTACACGCCAGAGCTACAACGCAGTCAACCGTGCGGGCAGCCGGCCGTGAGAGGGCGAGTATGGTCACCTGGGATCGCCTCCGCTTGCGCATGCGCGCACCTGCTGATGGACTGCCCGATACATGGTTTCGCACAAAATCCAAACCTTAAATTTGTGAAAGTTTAACATTTGCAGATGAAAAGTGTGTTTCTCCTTTGTGAAGCTTCACCTTGTTATGCAGTGTGCGTTGACTTCAGAACTTGTTTGGGGCTGGTGGGAAAGGGCGTGGGGGTAGTCAGCAAGGGTTGTTGGAAGGCTGATTTGAAAATGGCTCCAAGTTAAATCCAGAGTTTGTCACAAAAAGGTGTCACTGACCCCAGCAAGCAGTGAAAGGTGACGTCGGGGCCCGCGTGTCTGCGTACGACAGCAGGCAAGAAACAAATGGCTGATGACTGAATGCTGGAGTGAAAAAAAAAACCCAACGAAGGGACTGGTTTATAAACTCAATCACGAAACTTTGTCACCACCGCTATGATGGACCACCTCAGGAAATACTTATTTAAATCTTAATTTATAATGTAAAGTCTGCTAAAACAACAATTCCCCCCAAAATCCAAACGAAAAATACTCTAAAACTCACTAACCTATCCACCCAGCCCACCCACGTACCACCCTCCCACCCACCCACTCACCCACCCAACCAACCAACCAACCAACCAACCAACCAACCAACCAACCAACCAACCAACCAACCAACCAACCAACCAACCAACCAACCAACCAACCAACTTAAAATCTTTATTATTCTTGCTTACAAAACATTCCACAGGAGCAGTGAGCTGTTTTCCAATTAGAACAACACATCTGCTAACGTAACATAACGACCTCTGGCGGGTGAGGGGTTATGTCAACAGAAGATTAAGCATACACTTATCCCCCCTTCTCTCCCATTCATGGTAGTCAGCTGATCAGTCACGTGATGTGACGTATGCAAGGCATGGTACCACGTACTGCGTCAGGCTTACTGTGATCATTCTAGGACTAGGACTGACTGAACATAGTCTCTTCTCGCGTTTCGCACCAGATAATTAACAGTTTGCTATGTCGAATGAAAACAATCGTAGACAACTTATGCTCCAACCACCTGCGGGAAAAGGCAATTACATTTTTAATATGAATCGAATATTATTTGCAGACGCCCATGTTTACTAAAAAAAAACAAAACAAAAAAACCTTGAAATTTTGACCTTTACACGACCTACACCTACATGGAATTCATGTTCTTAACAAGTAACCCCTTGCAATGCTCACTTATTTCTACTTATTTCACAGTAGATTTTTAGTCGATTAATAACAAAGAATTTTCAATACCTGCTGCTGCAGTGTGCACGTGATGCAGTCAGATAACAATCTGCTTGCGTCGAAAGAGAGAGAGAGCGTGAGTGTTGGGGGGGGGGGGTATTGATGAAAATAG
>SMGT01016916.1:72473-85534 GCA_004794575.1 Lanistes nyassanus | reverse complement strand
GAGAGAGCGTGAGTGTTGGGGGGGGGGGTATTGATGAAAATAGCAGTCTAAAGGTTAATCCTTACTCGCAGCATCTATCGCCATCCTTAGACATGTATTTTCCTTTCCCTTAAATAATACGGATGTAGTCCCCTGGGATCTTCTGGAGTCGCCATTACTATAACAGGCACTAGTAGTGTTGGTGTTCGCCTGCCCATGTTACGTGTCAGAAACAGATTTGGAGTTTTTTTAAATATAAATATAACGCCTTAATCTTTCGTGGAATCCGGTTCTCTAGAGGAACAGGGCTACGTATAAGGATAACATTATTATTGCATCCTGGGGAAACCAGATTTCTGACCTTTAGCTTCTAAGAATAATTCCCAGAGATGTAGTTGATTATTCACAACATCCGGATATTAAATGGTCCGTCTCTCCTTTTCTCTCTCTCCGTCTCTCTCCGTCTGTCTCTCTCTCTCTCTCTCCAAATCTTCACGGATTTGGACACGCGGTACAACGTAAGTGTACAGGCTGGCGATGCAAAAAACAGATAATAAATTCGCGCACTTGGATGGGGATTTGTTTTGCATGCGTATATATGTAACTCCGGGCATGTTTATGGTTTACTGTGCGTGTACATCTGTCCAGAGATGCTGGGTAGCTGCTCAGGCACTAGTCCAGACATTTCTAATGTAATTAACTGATCTATTAATTAGTGCGCCGTAACTGCTCACGCGGCAAGCAGTGCTGCGGGACGTCACCACGTGCTGTACGACGAAGTAAAAAAAGTAAGACAGGAGCTGTCAGCTGTGCGGTGAAAAACCGACCATACCGTGACGGACTGCGCGCGAAGCTCGTAAAGATGATACTAATGACGACAGAGAAGACGAAAATTGTCACAACATTTGTCAACGTCACCGTACTGGCACACAGTGGAGTTACTATTCTCATCGTGTCATCGCTGTCAGGCTGGCCATCCATCACGGGCCGTGATTTGCATGAAGGGCCAGTCCACCGACCGAAGACGAGGCGGTTTGGTGCTTCCAAAAGATCTTCTCACCTGAATAACGTGGTGCGAGGCTGAACCAGTGGGTGGGTTCTTTGCTCCGTCACTCACACGGGCGACTTCAACGGGCGTAAATGCGAGCACCTCATGGCAGATGTGTAAAGTCCGGTAACTCTAGATCTTAACACCATTCCCACCAAGTTTATGTTGTACAATTTTTATGACCCATCACTTTTGTATACATAAAGGGGTACGGAAAACATGAAAATCACTCACTAGATCTATACATTAAGACAGACTATGTAACAGCCAATCCCTTCGGTGCTCAAAGTAGACTGGAGCTGAGTTTGGGTGGGTTAGGGAATTAACATCTGATGTTACTGATAATTTTGTCACAGTCTTTTATTTATTTATTTTTTACTGGTGATTGCCTGCGTTTACCTAATTCTTCCCGCGACACAGCTGCCCACCTGTTTACTTCGGCGATGAAAAGTGCAACCAGAGATAGTATCACTGTATGTCTTTGGTGAATTTTCTTTCGCAGAAATCCCAGCTGAATTTAGAGGTGAAGGAAGCTTAATATCCCTGTAATAAAGAACAGCCAACTTGGAAACAAAAACGCTGCTCGCATGATAAAGTGCAGCAAGGTTCTATTTCGTAAGAAACATTTTTTTTGATAAAGTAATCTGGAGGTAAATAAAGCAAGTACACTCATGGTGCTCCGGACAAAGTCTGTCCCAAGCTGGTCAACAGATGGCGTTAGCGACCGAGGCACTCCATGTACACCCCCTCCGGAGGCACACCTGACTTTGGTGTCGGGTGCTACCGGCTGAAAGTTAGACCTGTGTTACGTACCCTTTGTGCAAACCCCACTGTCAGCCATGAAAAAGCCCGTGTCAGTCAACGCGTACGGACAAGGGTTTGTGGGTTTGGGTGAGGGTGGGGTGGGGGAGAGTCGCGCGAAAGTCTGTGCTGCGGTCCTCTGGGTCGTCTACCCAGCGTCGCCAGCGTTGTCCGCCGTGTGTGCTGCGACAGCCCGGGCCCAACTTTTGTGTGTGCTGGGCTACCGAGCCCTCATGCATATTCACGCAGCGGCCAGCCAATCGGAATCGAGCATCAAACTGTGTTCATCCAGCGGTACAGCGCAAGCCGAGTGGTTTGGGGCAAAACAAACAGCCGACGGTGCGGCGTGTAGTTCTCGTAGCCGCCGCCGCTTCACACACTCGCTGCGTCAGGTTGTGACGCTAGTAAAGTTGTAGCTCGCTCACCTGTGCACGTGCGCATGTTTTACCTTGCCGACGCCGTGCGTTTACGTTCACGGTTTCGGATGTACCTGTACGGATACCTTCTTGGAGTGAGTGTTCTTGTGTTGGTGGACATTCCCGCTGTTGTTGCGTCTGGGAGGAACTTTGGCCTAAACTTGGACTTAACCCCCTTAACGGCCTTTTGAAAAGTCGACGGACTTGCCTTTCCAGGTTCGTGGATACTCAAGCTGCGTGCCGCAGCGTAACCAGCTGGTGAGGGTGGCGTTTGATGTGTACTACTACTCCGTGCTGCGTGCGCACTTGGCCGCAACCCCCATCCCTCTGGCGTGCACGCCCGCGGGGTTTGTATCTGGTTTCTGAATGTTCGCCGTCCCCACCACCCGCCCCCTGGGCGCGTGCACGCACGTGTGGATGTCCTGATTATGAGACAGAACAGAGGTCTGTGGGGGACAGGTGTTGGTAGGAAGTGATTTGTCGGGCTGGTAAATTGCCGGTTGCTAGACAGTCTTCGGATTACGTCACCGACACGCGCTGGCCTGTTAGCTCTCAGCAAACTGCACGTAACGCCAGACTTTCTGACGACACTCTTTGGAACTCTAGTCAGACCCTGTGCTTCGGAAGGAGGATCTAAAACTCGCCCGGGCACAGCGCTGCAACGTCGGGCGACAGGCGAGGGGGTCGTGCGGGAACAAGGAGTACGGCAAGTGGATTGTATGTGACCTCTGACCCCCAGCACGAGCGATGGAGGTAGGAGCGGCAACCTTGGTGCTTGGCGCGTCGCTCGCGTGTCTCGTCTTGGCGGCGGAAGTCTGCTGCTGGCAGACAGACTGGAACCCCAACGCCGTCATCCGAGCGACAGGTAGGCAAGGAGTACACACCTCACGGTGATTGGTTTGGCTGGCTCAAAGTGTTGGGTGGTCGATTTAGAGAAAAAGTGCTTCCACCTAGCGGTGGAAGGTGTGACGAAAGTGTTCGCTGTGAGGATGAGGGGTGGAAGGGGGGAAGAGGAAGTACACTTCCCCCAACCCTAGATCCGAACTCTCGATTTTCAGTCTGGTTGACAAAGAGCCAGTACTGTTTGATCAGATCAGCCGTAGGTAGACAGGTGTAAGGAAAGGGAGGGGGGATAATCTGACGTTTGAAAGTATATGTAATCTTGATTCATACTCTGTATCTAAAATTCATACGTGCCTGGAGACAGGCATGTTGGCATACAGAAAAGTGCATGGCCATGACGGTAAACTCCCACGTGCGGACGTGAGAACAATCATGTCACAGTAACTGCCATCCTGTTCAAAAGCCACTTCAACTTTATCGGCTTTCGGGCCGAAGTTTAGATTAGCGGTATAACCAGTGTCCGTGTATTTATCAATATCAAACCCACAACACCACGCAAGTTATTAATAGAAAATGAAAACTACCGGTTTAAATATTTTTTAGAAAGATCAGACTCTCACTCCATTTATTTCTTTGATAATTGGATATTTAATGGGCTATTAGATTTGCTGTCACAACTATATTTAAATGCGTTCTGCAGTGTGTACATGTCTGTCAGCTGTCACGAACAGACTGCGCATGCCGACTTCTGGTTTGCTGGATTGTTGAACGGCAATAAAAAGGTTTTCTGTGAATCCCCACTTCCGCCTACATCCCAACACCGACGTCGCTGTCCAAAGCTTGATTTTCCCCTTAGTCACCATGGAAATGCAAGCCACACACCCCCCCCCCCAAATCCTGCGGTTTTCTTTTGAGTCCCACCTTCCTTCCACCTGCTTCCGTGGTCTCCCATGATCCCACGCGCGCCTGTGCGTCAGAGCATGGTAATCCTTACGACCCTTAGGGTGGCGAAAACTTTAAACTACTTTCACTGTGCGGGACTAACACCCGACTCGCACGACCGGACCCTGAGACCCGGGGAGTTAATCTGACGCTTTTGTACATTTATGTCGCATGCAAGAGGAAATCAAATCACGACAGATGACAATCGCTTCTTAGGTTTCCTGAACATTTGAAGATTTACTGATTCAAATGGAAGAACTTTAGATGACTTAGCGTTGAGTGAGTGTGGGGGGTGAGGGGTGAGTGGGAAGTTTTGTTGGCACTTGAAGTAGACCTGGTTCAAGTTGGTTTAAAGCAAACAACGAAGTGTCCCTCATGGCAGACTCAAAGCTTTGAAAGAAAGAATCCGATTTTCCAAATGGCAAACCGCCAACACCGGTTTGTTCCATTATTTCACGGATTCTTCTCTGAGGTTCTGTTCATTGTGAGTTACCGTTCTTCCTTTGATGTTACAGTCACTGGTACCGCTGTTCCTTGATGTACAGATTATTATGTCTTTTTTGTTCTTGTGAGTAGAAGCTGTGAGCGCGGGAATGTGCGACTTTTACAAGACTTCGAAGATATTTCCTGGTCTGCTTCACTAATTCCCCGATTCTCGCGCAGCCAACCATTTCTGTTTCTGGCACTGGGCACGTGACTTTGGGCTTCAGAGTTGTTTACAGGCCTTTCTCCGCAGAGGAAAAAACAAAACCACACACCTTAGCATTCCAAAGCTTCCAAACTCTTCCGACTCAACCAAGGATCTTCACAAAATCTAGAGACGAAGTGAAAATGTAGAGGATTTTCGATGTTGTTGCTGTTTGTAATAATGTTTAGGACCCATGAGAGGAGAGAGAGAGTGGTGAGGTAGGTAAGAGGACTGTTTGTTCATTGGTTGTAGAGTTGGGAGGCGCGGCTGTCTCTGTTCGAGTGTTTTCGAGCCTTGCTGGTCGTTATGCACCATTAATCACAAACTGGTTGTCGTTAATATTCATGGATCGAGTTCTAGAGGACTGGTCAGACGCTAGTTCTCCCAACGCCCGCTATTTTACATTCACACATATTAACCACATCGTGCATCGTCCATCGTCTACCCACCTTTCTCGACGTCTCTCTCACCTGAGCAGGCGTCCAGGTCGGTCGGGGTTGGCAAACCCCACGCGGGAAGCAAGTGTGTTTGGCGTCGCTGAGTGCACACATACCGATACCACAGTACAGGGCTTGGGTCCAGACGTACAAACCAACCTTTAGGAGAGAACAGCGTGTCACACTACACTGTTCACGCAGCCAAGACCTAGAGATATTTGTGGAAAACGAGAATGTATGCTAAAGAATGTGAAGGATGTGCCATATATTGTAAGCCAGTTGAAAAAAAGTTTCAGGCTTTGTTGCTCAATTACAATGTGTAAGAAGTGTAGCGTGGAAACGCGAAACCGATGGGTTACCTAAAGAGGATTTTACCCGTATGTAGGGCGTAATCATGAGTGCGTACGGCAGTTGTTGCAGTTTGTGGGAGTAAAACCCACTGTGAGGGGCTAGGTACGTCACCACTGCCGATAGTTTTTTTTCCCCTGTCGTCTGTTTGGCTTGACTACACATCACCTACATTCTGTTCACCTGGCTATTTACCTGTCAGGGAATTGTAACAGCATTATGTAGCCGTGGTGGTATTTTTGCCAGGTGTGCGTGCGTGCGCGCGTACGTGCGTGCGCGCGAGGCACTCTCGGGGCAGTGCTCGGCCTACTCGAAGCTGTTAAGAGGCCCATAGTTTACCGAAGCCTTCCCAGCGACAGCTCTTCTCGAGTTTTAATGTCGCTGGGTTGGGTGCTCCTGTCAACAGGTAGAACGCCTCGCATACCTGGCCTTTTGTCACCTCTGCTGTTCCCATCAGTTTCTTCCCCTCTCCATCACCTTTCTCCTGTCTCCTCTAACTCCAAGCATCTCGAACCGCCATCATCTGCAAGCAGTACAATACAACCAGTGGCCTGCTTCAGATCTTGAATGATATTTTGAACTTGAGAGGTAGACAGGAGGTTGAAATATGAACGAAATAGCGATTGTATAGTTTTGATGCCAAGAATTCCACTTGAGATTTGGTGGCTGTTTATTTTTTTTTTACAGATAATTACCGTCGCTGCTAATTTTTTTTTATCAGTGCACACCCATTAACTGGTTGAAGCCCATTTACTGTCCTTGGCTGTGTTGTACAGAATGCTTGGAGTCACACAAACGCCTAGCTGGTGTGGCAGTTAGTGAGTTACTCCTGCCAGCAGTTGCTCGCCACACCTCAAGGGAGAGCACTTGAAAGGCTTTGGGCGTAAAGGTCTTGCAAACGCCACACCGTCTCCCAGCAGCTATTTCAGACCAATCGTAAAGTCTGTTTGAGAGACGTCCAGTCGTCGTTTTTGTAGTTTCACTAGTTTTTTAAAAAAAAAAAAAGACTTCCTGAAGTGTTGCAACACAGAGGAGTGTAATTGAAGTCACCCAAGAAACTTTTTTTTAAATATTGTGACCAAAAGTTTGTGACCACTGTTAAATGTTGTCAGAATATCTGGGCTTGTTTGCGAGTGAAGTCATGATACCTGGACCCGACAAAGCAGCTGACGAATAGCAATAAGCACGTTGAAATTCAAGGCCGTAATGAACGCCCTCGAGATCTTACGAGATCTCTCAGTCGCGTTTATTTTCTTTGCTTCTATCTCCGTTTCTGTTGACAATACAGTGACACCCGTCTCAAGAAGAAAATGTGTTGTCTTTGGTGCCTCTGTGACTAAAGGTCGATAGGTCAGCTAATTAGTGACTGGTCGTCTCTGTGTGTCTTTCTTTCTTACTTTTCTGTTGAACAAGGGTCTCTGTAAAGCGGCGTAATTTAATCTTTCTCTGAGAGCCATACTTTTCGCAAGTCTGAAATCCTCTATCGTAAAAAATATGGATGTTTACAGATCTGAAGCAGTTGGGTTTTATTCTCCTGAGCGGCGTGATTGTAAAGCCACGTTAGGCAAAGGGCATTTTTCAAGTACAATTTTGCCGGTGCCGTGTCACAGAGATAAAAAACGTGTCCCCTGACACTTGGTTTTATATTTTCCTCCGCGTCCAATGTTCGCTCGTAAATTATTGTTTAAAGCCAGAGCAGCTAAAATATTCTCTCCCATGAAATTGTAATGAGTGGAGAGACACGTGACGTTTAAAAACTCCCTCCAGAAATCCGCCGATAACATGGGTTTGTGTTCTTGTTGCTCAGCGAGCTTTGCGAATATAAGGGTTAATGTTTGTGTGTGTGTGTGTGAGAGAGAGAGAGAGAGGCTCAAGATGGAAGATGGAGAAGATTGTTAAAAAATGTTATTCTGACCACACCTCATACACTATTCTTTTTGTGTGTGAACGAGTTTAGAATGCGTCCACGCATGTGTGCGTACGTGCGCGTCCTAGAACTGTACACGGAGAGATGGTGTCAAAGATTTGTCACTGTCACGCTTCATGGTTGAGTGCTCTGGTTATAGTGCTTGGTGTATTTACGACCTCCGTATATGGAAGACGGTTGGGTTGTGGAATTGGTGGGGGGGGGGGGAGAGAGGGTGAACGGGGGCGCCTAGTGATTGCTAGGTATGCAGATTACTTTGAACCCTTGGTGTGACTTCTCTGCTTATAACTATAAGTAACTACAAACATGTAGGTTCGTGCACACTCGCACCGACTCGTGGCTAGTACGGGATCATTTCGCTTCGTCCGAAAAAAAAGCCCGTTAGTGTGGTACCGGAGATCTCGCATTTTACCAGCGGCACAGGTGTGCCTTTACAGCCTAGCCCGTCAGGTGATCTGGTGACAACGGGCGTCGGGTCTTTCTAGTAAAGTACGCAGGGACTTCGAAGACTGCGGTGTATGGGAATATAATGAAACCATTCGTCTTCCGTTAGGAAAAAAAATCGTTTAGTAAGAAGTTTGATGCATATTTAATCGGAGCTGTCACTGGGTGAATTAGAGTATTAAATTCTGCGTGAAAGGACGGAAGACGGCTTTTGACATGTCTGATGAAATCTGTGAAATCCTTTAAAGCAGTGCAGAAAGAATCGTATAAAAATTAGCTGTATGAAATACAGTATATATATATATATTTAAAGGTAGACTGAACTTTGTGGAACCAAAATAAAATGCCGGCGTTATAGCAACTGAAAACTGTTTTCGACACTATAACCTCTTGACGTCACAGTCTGGTGGACGAATAGTTCGACATTGACGTCCTGACTATCAACCTTTCAACCTTTCAACCCTTTGCTTTCGCAACTCGTTTTGTTTTTATATCACATGAGGTTCCTTGCAGCGTGTGTTTCCGGTTATATATATATATAAAGAGATTGAGAGGAAGTGAGAGTGCATGTAGATGTTATCTTAGTGAATTTATGAACAGAAAATTTTTGTAGGACAATTTGGCTGTTGCCATACAGATCTTATGATAAAATTATGGTTATTTAAAGTAAGGAACTTTAAAGACAGTTCGAGAATAGTTTATGGAGAACTGACACGTGATAATATATCGACGACTGAGAACAGCTGCTATATTTGCTGCCCGGGACGGTGTCAAATCAAAAAGTGCGGTGCCGGAAGCCTTGTAGGAATACCCACGGAACAGAACACGCGGAACATTTTCAGACACAACAGGTGAATTAGGAGGCCAGGTCGATAGATGCGGTATCTTTAGAAACACCGCGCCCTGACGGCGGAGCGCGAAGTTGGCGTTTGACGTTTCGATCCCGGAGGCTGGGCGGTCCGGTCACGTGGTGGTCTGTGATGGCCTGAGGGCCGCGGCCGGTGTTAGTCCTAGCAACCCGTCAGTCACGTGACTGCGTCAGGGCAGCGGCCTGGCTGGCCCTGGGGGTCAAAAGTTGCGGTGCCTTCACCTCACACTTGCCCCTATTCCTCCCCGCGTCTCCGACCCCTGGCCTGTCCGCGGTGGAGACGATAATAAGTGTCTTTTGTCAGTGACACGTGGAGGGCGCGCCATACTTTACGATGTGGCGCTAGTGCAGACGGTGGGACAGATGGCGCACACGTGACACACATGACACGCTCCTCCAAGCATTCCACACCAAACAACACGCGCTTGAACAATGAAGACGCGCGTTCGTGGACTGATCGGCAAGACTAGTGGAGACGCCAGTGTCCAGCGCATACGCACGGCATCGTCTTGGAGCGGAGGGGAGGGGTTACCCCTTCCCAGTTCCTTGCCGTACAGTTTCACACTTCCGGCACTGGTGTCTGTGTTCATTATACAAGATGCCTGTATATTTGTATGTACATATTTCTCTGGCGTTAACTCCATATTAACCAGATGTCTAACCGTGCTAATGTAACCGACTGTACTTTGGTACGTGTGTGCATGACTTGACAGCGATGCACTATTCCTAGATCATGTTACATTTAGGACTTTATACTAAGGTCAATGATCCTGGGAGCCATGGTTTTCTCAGAAAACAAGAGAAACTAGAGCACTGATGGTAGATCAGTTCGGAAATGTACAAAAATCTGACCCTGTTTGTGCGAGGAGCATAGCTTGGTCCCTGCTGTGTGACGGAGTTGCAGGAGAACAAGAAAAACTTGTCAGCTCACATTTTGAACCCCCCTCCTCCTTTCTCTCCTTCTCTCTCTCTGTACACCGTTTTCAGTCTCAAGGGCGCCCGCATGTTTGGCCCAGGCTGTCTGTACTCTCATGGCCTGACCTGTGTTAGTGTAACACTGGAACCCGATAAGAGATTGTCTAGGCACCGATGTGGGACAGGCGGGAGCTGGTTTGTTGCGTCACTGTGTGGCTTAGTCGAGGTCAGAGGTTAATCCACCCACGTCAGGGGTGCTTGCAGAGACGACTGTTGTCTCAAGTATGACATTTTTTGTCGGCCTTAGCTATGGTTATTGGAGGGACGCCTTTGTATTTTGGTTTCTCATGCGCGCGCGCGCGCACGCACAAATAACCTGAATGCGCGTTAAGAGGAGACGAATGGCTGCTGCGCAGAATATTTTACAAGCTTCAGATTACTGAAGCATATAGTAGGCTTTCATCTTTAATCTCGATTGATCAATTTACCTCCCTTTAAAGTTTTACTGTCGCAGTTAAATGAGCCGCTATTCCTTGCGCTTCTTCCTGCAATATTTCTTATTTATCACCGCGGCAGCCCATTAGACGCAGTTTCAGTACGTGGCTGCTGAGGGGTTAACACAGCTCTGTGCTCTGTGTGTGCAACGCGGAGTGCAAGCATGTGCGGCTCTGCTCGCGTGTCGAGTGTGCGACGTGGTCCGAAAACGTGCGTGTCGTAAGAAGAATGCATTCCGGCATCATGCAAGATGAAGGCGCATAATATTTGGTTTATGTCATCGCATGCGGGTCTCGTACGATAAACGATCTCATCTTTCCCGTAAAACGCACCTCTGCTTGCAAAGTTGTGCTGTCTAGGCTTTCTTCTCCGCATTATCAGCTTTTGTGTCTTTTTTTTTGGGGGGGGGTCAGTCTACATGTACAGGTGCAGGTTGTTGGGGGAGGGGTCAGTCTACGTGTACAGGTGCATGTTGGTAGAAGAACAAAGGAATAACCTGTTACAATCGCTGGGAGTTAGCCCCAAGATTGGCTTTGATGACACTGCAGGTTGTCCGAAACCTGGCGAACCTTTTGCTGTAAACCCAGTTTGAGGGATCGCATCCTTTACGTCGTAAACCCCATGATTCCAGGTGATTATACAAACAGATCCGCTGTTGGCAATCCGTAGGTTACCGGGTGGTGGTGGTGGTGGTGGTGGTGGGGAGTTATTTGATAACAACCATGCCAGAACACACCACCAACCTCTCTGCCACCGCGTGCGAGGGATGCTGGTTTCAAGTTACCTCGAGTGTGCTCAGCAGGTACCAAGTTATCAAAAGGGGTGTAGTGGAGGGGGGAGGTACTTTGAATTCTCTCCGGATGTCTGCTGGTGATGCAGTACGGTAATCCTGGAATGACGGCGCGTGCTTGCTCGCCTGAAGAACTTGGAGACTGTTCTCGCAGATACTTTGGTTTGACACTCAGCGTCTTGGGAACACTGGCGGCGGCAACGTTTTCATGTCTAGCCACTTGGGCTGAAAATAGAGAAAACCCCACCCCCTGTGTTGACGTGAAAGTGAAGCCCGCGGTATCTCGGAAGAAGATATGCCAGCACGATTGTCGTCGATGCAAGCACGTGACAGGAACTGTCAGGAAAAGCCGGAAGGTTCCAGGGCTGAGTTGAAGGAGTGCATACGTAAAGATGCAAGTAGAATGCACAGGGTGAACGGGGCTCACGACCGCTCTTTTGAGCTATAGTACAGATACAAACTTTCATGCAACCCACTCCAGCGTAAAAAAACAAAAACAAAACGCGCCCGTTCTCACGCGCACACACCCCCACATATACACACAAATGGGACTGCACACACACAGTGATTTATGCGAAGGGGAAACATTGAATTGTTGAATCCAGAGAAGTGTTTACGATACTGTTGCAGTTTGTCTTGAAAGCTGTCGTAGGTAAGGACTTGTGCGATGTACACGTCAGGGCCTGTCACTGTCAGCGTCCTACGGCCACAGGTCTCGCAGAGCTGGTGATGGTGACATCGCAGTTACGTAAGTGCAGCTCGGCTCGACGTCACACAAACGAGAGGATCGGGATACTGCAGCCCCGTGTTTATCCTCTCGTGCCTGGACGTGTGTACAGGTATATTGCATCAGCTTTCACACCCGGTGTGGGCGTAAAGAAATAGAACCACCCTTGATTATTATTGGATTTTGGAGAAGGGCTATTATCAGACAGGAAAATAACTCTGCATCAATAGTAGGACCAGCGGCTTGGTCTAGCTTTGAACAGGGCGGTGTTAAAATATTGTGCGCGTTCGTAAGGTGGCGTTGGCGAGCTTTAAGTTCAAGGGGTGCGGGCAGCCAGTGTTTGAGTGGGATTAATGTCAGATTTAGAGCCAAGATTATCGAACGATCTGTTTTACACAGTCGTGAGATATTCCGCGCGGTTTGGCCCAGGCTGTCCCTTGTCACAGCCTGTTGATCTTTGATAAAAAATCTTTGACTCGGACACAGGTTTTCGCTTAAAGCTGAGAAGTTGAGAGATAAATAAGATGAAAGTTGTTTTTCTTTGTTGTTTTTGTTGACGCTGTTTGGCGAACTGTGACTCCGGCATGACCTGACTAGTTGATCAACGGTGTGAGGCCGAGGTAACTGGACTGGCTGATCAAGCGATCGAACCGAGTCGCTCCTGTGGTCAGGTGCCGTGGGTCTGCGCAAGAGAGCTGAGCTGACTGGCGGCTGCGCTGAGTATCTGCCAGATATCTGCTGGCGGCTGTGAACCGCCTTCGTGAGATTGGCAGCCTCCGCGCGTCTTGGCTGGCCCTGGATCAGGCAAACACCCGGAAATCCGTTTATGTGTCTACGCCACGCTATGCTACGGCAGACACTGGTGTGGATTGCTCAGCCTCGCATGTCTACGCAGACAATCGTACCTGAGTCCCAAATGGCCATCCCACTGTAACACAGACACCAAATTGCCATCCCACTGTAACAGACACCAAATGACCATCCCACTGTAACATAGACACCAAATGACCATCCCACTGTAACATAGACACCAAATGATCATCCACTGTAACATAGACACCAAATGATCATCCCACTGTAACATAGACACCAAATGACCATCCCACGATCGCGCGCCCACACGTAGATGGAGAGAAATGAAGAGAAACGGAAAAACCTGGTCCCCGACAAAAAGGGACGAGGGAGCCCGTCTCAGGACTAACGATCTTGTCCCCACCGTCACGCTTCAGCAATCATACGGCGAGAGCACACGCCCTCGCTGCTATCTCGGCTGATTCGAGCGCGTCAAGCAGAGCAGGTTGTCGGCCGTCGAAGGACTGGAGCGGCAAAAGATCGCCCGCGATAACCGACACCGGTCGTTGCGGTCTCTGCCAGGGAAACCTGTCGGGGGCGG
>SMGT01016916.1:34963-72254 GCA_004794575.1 Lanistes nyassanus | reverse complement strand
AACCGACACCGGTCGTTGCGGTCTCTGCCAGGGAAACCTGTCGGGGGCGGGGGACGGGGGGGGGGAGGGGGCGTGAGCGTTGCGTTTAGCCGTGGGGTGCACGGCGGGTGTGCGCGGGTCCCCAGCAGCGAGATAAGACCTGCTTGGACCCGATGTCGGGTGCTGACCCGAGCTATCCGATGGCGGGGTTCCTTGGCATGGCGACAAAACACGATCACTATTTACCCGACTGGCCGCCCGGATTTGTTTGCTGGGCTGCGATAAGGCCGAACACGAGGGGTGCAGGCGCCGGAGACCAGAGATGGGCAGATCACCCAGCGTGTTTCTTGGCTTGCGCTGTTAGTATAGCAGTCCTCTGCGGGAGCAGAGCTCAGTGCTTCGTCTGGCGGCTACAAAAGGTGCGTGAAGCAGAGGTCGGTTTCGGTTGAGGACCGTTCTGCTGCTGAAGAACATGGTGTATCGCTATGCCGTCTTATTTGTCTTTTCGGTACAGTCACGTGACCTCGAGTCCAATTTGTGGGCTTTGAAAATCTTTATATATTGCTCAAAAGAATTGAAAGACAAGTTCAAACTGCAAACTACGTGATGCCAGTAAGCAAACCGATAGTCACAATAAAGCTGAAGTGTACCTCATTAATGTCACGACCAACAGGGCTATTTTCAATTGCAGCAGCAAGATTCCTTGCCACGAAGGACGCAACCCGCATATAATACAACAGGCAGAGCAGGTGCTGCACAGAATGGTCAACGTCAAAAACGGGTGTGGTCTCCATTGGCCTGCACGCAAGCAGGGCATCTGTGTCGCGTGGACTGAGGCGATGCTCCTTGAGTTGTTTGATAGATCGCCTGTTACCCTGCCTGAAGCAAAAGGAACAGGTGGTTAATGTCGACTGGCAGTGGGTGGTTTTGCCCGCAGGCCACGGCCCAGCACAGTCCACAGGTGTTCGACTGCGATTAAGACTCGTGGCGAATTTTCTGGCCAGTCGATGCGAGTCGCTTGCTGCTGCTGCAGGAAGGTGGCGAATACCCAAGTCCTGTGGTCTGGCATGGTCATCCTGGAGAATGGCGCCTGGTCTTCTTGTCTGCGGTGCTGGGAGAATTTCACTCCTGTAGACCACGCCAGTGAGGTTGCCTTGCAGACGCTGCGTTGGTGTTGTGTAGGCTATTGCCAGTTCTTCCCTAAACCATGATGGACCCGCCATCAAACGGTTGACAGTCCCTCACATTGGCATCCGGATAAAGCTCTCTCTGTCCCCCCCCCCCCAGACGCAGATTTTTCCATCGTGAAAAGAATCTGGCAAAGCGGAAAGAGAACCCTGGCCCACTGATGACGTGTCTTAAGCCAGAGGACGCCGGGCCAGGGCCAGCCGAGCAGCACAGTGGGCCATCGTCAGGACACGTCGCACTGTGGGACCCTTTTACATAGGGTAGAACCCCCTTCTTAATCGTCTGGTCTTTGACGGCGACATTGCTGGCTTCTCACAACTGCCCCCTGGTGTGTATTGGCCCTGGCTGTTTTGTCCCATAAAGCAGACACGTTCGTCAACCTGTCTGGACGTTGATCGTGAGCGTTTCGGTCCTCTGACACTTCCTGTCTGGCTGTACCGGTCTCTCAATGTCACGTTGACTGAATTGGTTGCCCACAATCCGCGACTAGCTTCCGGAAACCCGATGCTTTCCTACCGCGAGCATTGATATCCACGCACATTGACATTCGCTGCTGCAACACGAAACAAAGTGCATCAGAATGTACGGGGTCGGATTTTGTGTTTTTGCAAATTACGCCCGTGACTCCCCAGCAAAAGTGCAGCTGGTCTTTTGAGCAGTATATATCGCATTACACTCAGAAGGACAGCGCGGAAAGTTGTAACGGAAAACAGCGACCAAATCAGCAGAAATGCCGTAATAGTACACTGTGCAACTTTGCTGTAATACTACACTGAGTACAATGTTGCCATCGTTATCGTTATCATTATTACTACCAGCTTTCAAGGCTTCCAGTCCTGCTGCGTCGCTCGTATTACCACGTGGCTCCTCTGTGACCTTCCGCTGTTCTCAGTCCTGAACCGAGCCGGAAGAGATTTTTCCGCGAGACAAATGAGATCACATGTGCTGGTAATCCATTTTTAAAAAAAGGGGGGGGGGAGACTTGCGTTCAGAACGTGTCATGCCACCCATTTCTGAGAGGAAACACGACCGTGTGGCCACTGATTGTGTCACGACGTTTACCTTAGGGGGAATTTGTGTGTGTCACAGCTCCGTTTGGAGTCGTCTGGAACAGTTTGATAGACATGTTTTGGTCTGACACTGTTGTGGAAAATGACGATCTGTTATCGAGAAGATCGTGTGAGAAGTTTTGTACTACCATCGTCACTGATGGAATCCATAAGAGAGCCTAGCCAGCTAGGAGCCTAGCCAGGTTACATTCACCTGGTTTAGGAGGGAGGCCGGGGGGGGGGGCGAGGATACTTCTAGTCTTCCATCGTAAGAGAGGAGAGTTTCCGTTAAAAAAAACGCAAAAGACGCGTTGGAACTTACAGAGCTTTTTTCTGTGAAATCTTCCTTGGGTTTTGTTGTCATAACTTTTCTCACGTGCCTAAAAAAAAAATCCAGCCGATAGTGCTGAGAATATGGCAGTGGAGTTGTTTCCGCAAACTCGTTTAGCTGAGTTTGACGTGCATGTCGTGGTTAGAGCAAATTTAATAACTGCACTCTCTGCATATCATTGAAGATGTTTGCCCGGTGGGGCCGGAAAGGTCAGGCAACAAAGAGAAAGACGGAAGAACGATGATGCATGCGAGTTTTAATCCATGCGAAGATCAGAAGACTTATTCGATTTCATTTTATATTTGTTAAGAAAAAAGTACGTTCGCTATCAACGTCCGTTTTTCACGTAACAGTTTTGCAAGCTCGGACTGGGTTTCTTGGAGCTTATTATGAGACTCAAACAACCACTGTTCGAGCACGTGCGAGCACGTGCCTGCTTTAATTCGAAAAAAAGGGATCGGTTTTCATCTTACGTGGATCTCTTTGTTGTTGTTATCGATTTTGCCGACCTGTTTATTTCTGACATCAAGGGCTGCTATTATCTGATGTGTTTAACACCGGCTTTGCCTCCAGATGGACGAGAAAGACCGACTGCGGTGTCGTGCAAACAAGACGGCGAGGCCCTCAGCAAGGACACCCTTCGCTGTTTCACTGGCCGCTTCTTGTCACGCCACCTAGATGCCCGTGCAGTTCACGCGGGGTCACATCCGGGGGGCTCTGGAGGTCAGAGGTCGGCGAGTTTATGCTCGTGACGGCGGCGAGTTTGTGAGCTTTTGTTTTTATCGCGGTCTTTTCGGGAAGGAGCAGGGGAACTGCTGCGGTCGACATCTTGCTTATTACCTGAAAACACAGCGAACGGTTTCCTTTTTCCGTCGATTGCTCGGGCACGTGAGGAAGTCTTTTCCTGATCTGATCACGGACGCTGTCTGGTCCCAGTCTAGTTACACAGTGGTGTGCACGGTTATCTCCTTGACGACCAGCATCTGATCGGCTAGTAGTGGGTTCGCTTTTCATCTCCATGACAACCCAGTCTAGTTATTTAGTGGTTTGTACGTTTCTCATCTCCTTGACGACCACCATCTGATTGGTTAGTGGCATGTTCGCTTTTCATCTCCATGACGACCAGCATCTGATTCATTGGCGACAGACCCCGCCAGGGCATCAGACTGGATCTGTGATCTTCGGGACACCCCGTGGTCTTGACCTGCTCTTGGCAGATTTAGGAGATAAGACTTGGACTGGGCTGTGGCTGGGCTTGGACTGGGCCCGCCAGTCCGTCCTCCGAGATTAACGCCTCCTGTGATTAATGGTACTTCCGAGATGCCAGCTGACATCTTGAAGAAACCGTCGCACGCGGCTTTGGACGGATCTCAAGGCCTTGCAGTGGAGAAGCCGTTAGAGCTGGGAATGAACTGCTGGGGCAGGGGCGCGTGCAATTACCACACTGTGATAAAGTGTTACCCACGATCTGACCTTTTGGGCCTCGCGGTTGGAACTTGAGGGCGGATCAATTACTGGGTCGATGGTGAGGGTCGCGAATGGCAGCAAACCCCCATCTAGTCTCTTTACCCCTATCGCTTCCATCCTGTCCCCCCTCCCCCACCTTTCAGCTGGCTGGAGGCGAGACGTTTTCGTTGGCAGAAAGATGGGAATCAGACCTCAGCTGTAGGCGAAGGGAGCTGTCCTCTAGGATCCAGCGGCTGTTATGTGCGTACTTTCAACCCAACAGGTCCCCCTGTTAGCGTGCTCCAGGCACCTGGTGACACTTTGACCTCCGTGAGGTCATGTTAGCGGCAAATTACAGGTAGTTGGGGACAGGTAGGACAGACCGCCGCGCCGTTTGTAGGCGACGAACCTGTACGTTTGGTGACCCTCGGCCAGGCACATCAAACTAGCCGAAACAGGGGAAGCATAGACTAAGTCTGCAATAAAAGGTTTCCTAGCGCGAGTCATCGTCATTGGACAGAAAGTTCGGACGCTCGCGTAAATCGCGCAGCTTCCTCTTTCTCTCCTTTCCCCGCGTACTGCCTTCTCCTCCTCCACCTTTTCCTGATTGTTCTTGTGGCTGAAGTATCCGCCTTAAGATGTACTTGTAACGTGTCGTCACAAGCCCCTGGCATCATCTTCAGTAATTTGAGCAAAGAACAAGACAAGCCCACCACGAACATTTAATCAGCTTTTAAAAACAAAGTTTTGCTGGGTTACGCTCGGCCCTGATTTTGCGTTACCAATATCCTGTGATAGTGAACAGCTCTAAATTTCGTAATTTTTTGTTTTAGGATGTCAATCTGCATTCCCTCCCCCCTTCTCCCCAATCAACCTTGTGATCTTGACGCAAACGGTTGAGAGGGGGGGGGGGAATACTCGGTATTTTTACCAGGGGGTCAGCAGTTCGCGTAGTTTTAGGTCATTAAAATCCACAAAATTTCAGTCTTCAGATGCTGCGCCATGAGAATGCTTTTATCGCTCTCTTTCATCTATGGCCTACGGGGAATTACAGAACAATGCAGGCGATGCTTCCCTCGGGCTTCGTTAGCATCACGAATAAATTAAGTAAACTAAATTGTGGAGACATTTGTATTCTGAATGGAAGACAGTAGGCTATGTAGTTCTCGTTTAACTTCTTTTCATAAAGCATTCCTTTATTTTTCGTAAGATGCAATTGCTAGCAGGCATACAAAACTTTTTCATAGCTGGTGTCGAATTTCTTGTTGAAATAAAATAATGACAGAATTGACTTTGACTCTTTTGTGTTAGGTCGACACAAAAAATAAGGGGGGGGGGGCATGGAATATGTCTATAAATCATTAGTTTCAAACTCTTCGTCACAAGGTGGCCTGGGGAGTAAGAAGTTGATATAATCGCTGAAACAGAACATCTTTACTGCACAGTTTTGCTCACATTGTTGGATTAGACCGTAGTCTTATTTTAAGGAGGACTTTTCAACGCATTCGGAGACATTTACAACTTTTGTTTTTATCTTAAGCCTGTGATATGCGCTAGTAAGGCATGAGAAACATCATGCATTTAAATA
The DNA here is from genome assembly GCA_004794575.1 of Lanistes nyassanus. Lineage (NCBI taxonomy): Eukaryota > Metazoa > Mollusca > Gastropoda > Architaenioglossa > Ampullariidae > Lanistes > Lanistes nyassanus. The sequence goes on along the minus strand of SMGT01016916.1, from coordinate 66,673 downwards.
TTAAAAAACCCTGCAGTTCGCAAGGAAGCAGGTCTAAATAGTAAATTAAAACAGTCATACAAGCGATGTGTGAGTCTGGCTTTACGCGGACCAGCTCGTTGGTGTAAATACTCGGAAATGTCAGAGGCCAGGAAAGCCCCGTGATTACGGAAGAGATCTTATGTTTGTGTAGATTCCTCCCCCCGCGTTGAAGGCTAGGTTTGCGGGCGTTACGGTCAGGCATTCGGGTGTGTTCGGACGTCTCATTAGCCAGACTTGATTGAAAATCTTTTAATGTCATCACTGGCTTCCCGCCTCACGATGATTGACGGATGAGTCTACTTACCAGCGCCTCCTCAGTGCTGTGCTGTGTGCGATGGCGTGTGAGCGCGCGGGTGGTGGCGGTTGCAGTGGCTGACGGTGAGGATGGCGGGAGGGTAGGGTGGGTGCAAACGTGCGTTCGTACGTTGAGCGGATGTTGGCAGATGGTTGAAGAACGAAGATAACTTTTTTGTGACTTGAGGGTGTGGATCAATGCTACTTGATCTTAAACTGCTGCACAAAACTGAGCTCGCAGAAAAGATTGTACCAGAAACCCTATGACGAAGAATCCTTTATATTCTCGAATAACACAATGGATTTTGTTTCGGCTTTTATGTTGCTGTGACGGTTGTGTGTCTAGAGAACATTTAAAACAGGAGGAGCTCTTCCGCTGAATTTGACCTGGTGGAGTGTCCCAAATGACAGATGCATTAAGTTGAAAATGGATATTTATGCGAGCAGCCTGCAAGAAGAGCACTATTTAAATATCCTCCTCGACGTCGAGAATCGCTTCCGGTTTCTTGCACGTGAGGGCACGAAGAACTTGGACTGAGTGGAGAATTTGTCTTAGCATGTCGCGTGATCGAAATTCGAAAGCTAACGAAGACTTCCCTCCCCTGCTAGCTACCTCCAAAGGCAAAGCTATCACTGCGCAAAACCTGATTTCTCCCTGCACCTCTCGAAGCGTAGCTGGGACATTTTTTTTTTTTTGGTTCTGTGGAGTTAGACTAGTTCCCCGAGCCCTCTTCAGAGGGAGCCACTAGCAAGCACGCTTGGGACCAGATGCATACTATAGGAAGAGAGAGCCGTTTGCAATGCAGATTGGTTCAATGGCCGCTCATTCACATGCGGATCTTGGCCAAATAGTGTTTGATCAGAGCTAATTGGTAGCAGGGACAATTCACCTTATTATTCATGGCATTCATTTACACATAGATTTATTTCGATTGGGAGCAGAGTTGCTGGCCCTTTCAGCCAGGGAAGAGAACTCTGGGGAGAAGACTCGAGTGAAGCGGCGCCATTCTTGCATCTCGGCAGCATGTTGGAAAAGAAAAGGGGGAACCCCCATAGAAAGGATAACATTTTGATCGTAATAAATGTTCGGTATGCTTTGTTGAAAACTGAAAAGTAAACACGTCAAGTAGAAAGCTCATTTACGCTGGGCACAGATGTTTTGTCGAATTACATGTAGGATTAAGGCCGCGGTTTGACAATCGATGAAGGTCGGTAATCAGATGTTGCTCTGAAGTTTGAAATACGTGTAATACTGTGTGCCCATTGTTGGAGTGCGATTTTAAACTCACCTCATGGTTAACTTAATTAGCTGTATACACAGCTGTACAGCTGTAAGACGTGAAGATAACTCTTGGTTGAATTGCAAAAATAGATGTACGGTGCGCCAAGTGTGTTAGCGGGTGCGTACGTGTCAGCAGGTATAAGCTTCTCTGTACGTGTCAGTGGATGTCTACGTGTCAGTGGATGTCTACGTGTTAGCGTATGTCTACGTGTTAGTGGATGTCTACGTGTTAGTGGATGTCTACGTGTTAGCGTATGTCTACGTGTTAGCGTATGTCTACGTGTTAGCGTATGTCTACGTGTTAGTGGATGTCTACGTGTTAGTGGATGTCTATTGACGACTTGCAACTGACTCTCTGCGCCACCACGGATCCACTCCGCGCTTGCGCTTTCTCCGATTCTAACTTCCGGATCTTCAGATTCGCTTGGGCTTAGGAAAAAAATTGTTTCAGGTAACATAGGCCAAAAACATAGGGTAGTTAGGTCGGCTTTAAATTTGCGGACTTTATTATTGTGTGCGTGCGCGAGTGCGTTTTTTTTCATCAAGGGGGAGAATTGTTAGGGTCGGCGGAAAATCTTCGGGGTTGGGGTGGGGGGTGGGGCTTATCAGCTTTTCTCGGTTTTCTCAACGGATACGTCACATCACCATAGAACCTTTATTGGAGAAATCTGGATAGGGTGTCCGTGAGAGTGCTTAACAAGTTTAAGATTCGGCACCTAATTCGTGTTTTAATTTGAAAATGGAAAGATATGTCTGTAGCCTTCTGTAGATTATCTGCTGATCGTCGGCTGTTTGGTGGCTTCCGAAGCCTCAGATGGAGAAGCCACCAAACGTGGAGGTGTCGTATGAAAGTATTTCGGTGTTACTTGACGATTGCAGATTTCACTTGATTGTCAGTAACATGGCCAGACTCTAAGGAACTAAGCTACAGGCCCCACGTACTGAAATAAGTTTGGTGGCTAGCTAAAGAAAGCGTAAAACTTTCAGTCAACAGTTCCCATTTCCTTCTTTTTTCCTCTCTTTCTCTTCTTCCTTTGTAATATTCTCTTTTTCCACAAATGTGCACACAAGCCTGCGGGCGTGTGTACGTGCCTGCGTCCGTTAATGAGACATAAAGCATGACGTACAAATTCTGCACGCGCGTTCCTGTGTGTGTGTGTGTGTGAGGGAGAGAGAGAGAGACAGCTGTAACATAAATTCTGCGTGCTCGCATGCGCGCGCGTATGTATGTGGAAGAGAGCGCACATATAAATGCTCTCGCCCTCTCACTCACTATGTCTCTCTGATATTTGCATGCATGCATACGCGCATCTCTAACTCGCGCGAGCATGCACGCACGCGCGCACACAATTTCAACAAATTGATCTCACTGTAAGCCTAGTCGACGGCTAAACGGAAGTGTACATCAGGAAGACTCGATGTGGGTTGTAATGGTGGCGCCCACAGCTTTCTCTACCACCGTACTACAAGTACTCAGCGCGAGGTAGCTACTACTTGCAGTTTAGAGACCCGTAATTGTGCGCGCGTCCTGTGCGCGCGGTGTTGGTCTGTGACGCTGCTTTGACATTTCGTCACGATCCAGCTTCCTGCGGCAACCCGACCATTATTACTTGTTCATTAGGACGCAGCGCCCGGTGGAGCAGTTAGGATAGCCTATAGATGGGGAACTATCTCGCTGGTAATGAGCAGGTTTCATGATTCAGGCACGTTTCTCTGTTATGGCCTCTTCAGACTGTCGGACGTAGCTGTCTCTATGCCAACGCCTTAATCCGCTGTCCGTATGCATTTCTTTTGATCGAATAGTTAAGTTCATCACCCATCTTTCATCCAGCCTATTCTCAGCTGTCCGACTGGCCAGAAGTTTGCGTTGAGACTCGAATACGATAGTGTGTACATCAGTATTTCCTCTTGTCATCTTCTCCCCCGACCCCACATCTGTCTTTGCAACCCTACCCCCTTCACCCCCAATCTGATAGCGTATTTGTGCCGGTAGCGTTCTTCCCATATACACGAGATTGCCGCATCCCCCCCCCCCCCGGTAACAAAGTTAAGCGGGAGATTAAAAGGAGCAGCTACAGAATTAGGGACCAGATTTCTTTGGGCTACGAAGCAGTCTGTTTTTCTTATCGTTTGTGATGTCGTTTTCTTCTGTCCTCGCCTATTGGTGAAGTCTTTTGTGTGTGCTATCTTGACTTAAATGTGAAGGGGATCTGGATTCCAAACTATGTGTTCACTCACATGTATTCAGTCTTCTTCGCTTCGACGGAGTCAGAGCCCTTAGCCGTCCCCCAGCATTCCTCCTGTTTGCTGTGTTTTTGTTTTCACCTTCCGGGAACATTTACAAATTAATCGATTAGGAAGAGACTCGATTCCAAACCTTGACAGCTCCTTCCGAGGAAATTGAGAGTTCAAACTCCCTGGGCAATTTCTACCCGAAATGTTGAGTGTGTCCACTTGCTTTCCCTGTCGCTTGCCGTGGACAAACTGCACAGTCGGAGAATAAATCTATTGCCTTTTTTATCCTCCACCTCGGTGGCTGGACCGCGTGCTTGAACGATCGTCCTCTCTATTGATTGGGCGGTTGTGTCGCGCACTTCACCAACCATAGCGTCACCCAGATGCCCACCTTAACATGGCCGTCACGCGAAGACTTTGTGTGTGTGTGCGTGCGCGCGTGCCCCACTTTGTGTCAGGTATAATCGGATTATATGTGACAAATAAGTCAGGATTCTCGTAGTAAGTGCACAGCTGCAATTGTAACAAGACTCAACTGTCCGTTGTTTCATGCTGCTTTTGACGGGTGCGGGAGAAATTATTAGTAGTAGTACTTAATATTTCGGTTTAATCCGTCACTCGCGATGGACACTAGGGTGTTAAACGACAGCAGTCTAATAAATACGATAAGCTCCCTTGGTCACATGCGTCTGCATACGGCTATGTATAGCGCTGCCAGTACCTTTGTTGGAGTTGTCTTACGACAGCAGTCTAAGTTTCCGACTAACTGTAGCAGCACGAGGCTACAATCTGTCCTCGAACCCTAGGAACATCATAGTGCTACAAGGTGACAGTTTTAAAAGGGCAAACACTCAGACCAGCGTGTGATCAAGACATGAGCTTAGATCGACTTCTCCAGGTCTGACAAAAGATGTGCACGTATTTTGTCTCCTGCTTGACAGCTCGCCCCGTCTGCTTCAAACTGAAAACCGCCAGATTTGGAGAGCTCAGGCAGTCACATAGTTCATTATAAAAATTGACTCAAATGCCCGTGTTGTCACAGAAAGTCCTGAATTGCCTGGCGGTTGTGAAAAATCTAAGAAAGAAAGAAAAACGGTTGAGGAAAATTGGGGTTGGCTGATGAAAGAAAATGAGAATGCAGCGTTCTTGCTGCACATTGAGGCCATAATGGGCTCTCTCCACTGTCACAGAGGTGCCTCCAGCTTCAAGAGCTAACGGAAAGAAGCGGTGGCAGTTTGAGATGCGCAAAGAAGAGTTGGGTCTCAGATGGCAGAGTCGGCACTGGAGGAGTAGAAACTCGGGGCAGGAGAGTGTGTATGAAGGAAACTGTTCCACAAACAAGAAGTGTCCGAACGTTTTTGCTGGAATCTAAAGAAAGCCACTTAGTCAAGTCCGTCCTGACGTGGACTTAGCAGATCCCTTTCATTGATGGAGGGAAAAACATGGATACCATTTCCGACCTGTTTTTCCAGCCATTGCTTTGGGCGGAAGTGCGGAATGAGAGAAGTGAAGCGTTAAAATATATATATATGTGTGTGATATAGATGGGTGGAATGTAGGGAAACTGGGAAATTTCCTTCAGATCGTGCAAAGATGAACGATGCGTGAAAATGAGAAGTTGACATTTTGTCGATGCGGCATAACAAACTTAACATGATTTGTACCTCTCTCCGTGGCAGCATCAGTAGAGAAACTCTACTTTTACGATTTTGAACAATTGTAGAACTGGTGTGTAAAGGAAATACCACAACGTTCTCGCAAAAATAATATCAAGGAGACACTGTCAGGAAGAACGAGATCAAGACTTGCAGGAAACTTTCGCGTCGGTGTCAATGTCTTGAATGATTGGTGCCAGGCCTTCTCGAACGGAAATGCGTTTGTTTGGAGATAAACAATAGTTACACGAGATATTTCTCTCCCGCCTCCTTCATCTTTTTTTTTTGTACTCAGGTTCGCCCCTTTGAGATTTTTTTCCCTCATTTGATGATGTCTAGATTAACTCGCTATGGTTTGTTTCATGCAAGATTCTGCAAAACAGCGTAAACAATTTGGAACATCCTTGAGAGACATTAGCACAAACAGCCAGTAACACCATCTTTGCTTCACATGTATTACGCAGATCTGCAAAAACATAACTATCAACAATATCGCTATGAGATTTCTTAGGTGATTTTTTAAAAAGCAGGGATAACCAGCATCACTATATTTTTGTTTGACAGTGGCATTAACAAGTCGCAAATTAGATCAAACTTGCGCTGTTGCAACAGCGCTGTGCCATCATTACTCACGGGCAGTAACCCTTGATAGAAAGATAAAAGTAAGTAAATGCTGGGTCGGGGCGTAAATTGTGTAAAGGTAGTTCCATTAGCACGTCAATTGCTGACGTAACGATATTAGCGCGCGTGAGAATAACGCGTTAAAGTTGATAATAGCAGACGATTTGCTTTCAGTATCGGGGCCCGCGTTATTCATGACTTTGCAAGTGATCGGATCCGATAGCAGCTAATGAAATAAATGAGGGTACGGTGCAGCAATTGACGTCAGGCGAAAAACAGTATGGCATCCGTGCTGATCGAAAAGGGAAAGGAAAAAAAAGGCCCATGGGTTTGGAAAGAACAGCGAGCAAACACTGCTAGAGTGATCGTCTTCCTGTGAACAAACAGTTGAATTATTTCACGTTAGCCAGCTGTGTGTGTGAAAATATGTGGGTTTGCGTGAACGGCCCCTGAGTGTAGAGGCTCCGAGAAACCGAAGAAAGTGGTAATATTTCATTCTCTTGCTCCCTGAAACGGGCGAAGTGCAAGGAGATACATAACGCGTGTCGTGCCTAATCTGGAGTGAAAACGGCCTGGAATCTTCACCATGGAAACTGTGTCATGCTGAAAATGCGGTTTCAGGAAAAGCAAAATCGAGACCAATGAACCGTTAGTGCGTCCTTGCTAGAAAATGGGGCTGACAATGCTTATTTGTGTAAATTATGCAGTGGAAATACTGAACTTTTCTCCGTACCCTTTTCGGTTTGTCTGTCCATCTGCTAGTCAGGCGGGGCGCGATTGGGTCACTCTGTCCCTCTGGCAGGCTGACTAATTGGCTGCCTGCAGTTGTGCACCTGTTACTCCCTTTGAAAAGATCCTGTCCTTCGTTTCGTTCATTAGCTGTAAGTCGAGGGGCGGGTGAGTTAGGCAGTACAATGCAATAACGTAAAGTAAAATACAATGCAAACGTCTAGTTCGCATATTAAAAAGTAATGATTAGGGCGGTCAATTGCCACCGTTTAAACAATAAAAACGGAAGAGAGCTACATTTGACAAGTTCTGTAGCAATTACAGGTTAGAATGAAACAGGAAGTCAGGTTTGGAATATTACATTTATAAATAGGAAATTAGGGTATGGGGAGAGGGTGGAAGCTAGCAGACAGCGCCTGCAAGAGCTATAAGGAAACTTCCATATCAAGACTGTTGCCAGCCACCAGTTTTGGATCTGCAAAGCGCCCTTGAGTATTGAACCCGTTTCAGCACGGCGGCATTTCTGTTGAACAGCGCGACTATGCGGCCTGATGAAGTGCGGGAAGTTGATGTGAGCGAAATTATATTGCACGCGCTTTCCAGCAGAGACGCGTTTTTACGAGAGAGGGGTCAGGACAGCCTCTTCTGCGAGGGATCTGGGGTCAGAGCTTGATGGAGGCGCAACGAGGCCGTGCGTCCATTGCTTCCGTCCGCTATACATACGGACACAGATGCAGACAGACGCTTGTCAAACGTTGTGAGCGGTGAAAGCACGTGCGTCGCACGAGAAAGTTAACATGTCCTATTGCCATTTTAGAGTATTTTAAAAAAAATGTAAAGTGCGGGCTTCTTCTGTGGTGCGCGCGCGCACGTTCAAAGACACTTTTCTACACTTTTGCAGGTTGGTTTAAGGGTCAAGCATCAACACTGATGCCATCGTGCGTGAAAAAAAAATCTTGTCGCATTGCCAACGCATGTGCATACCAAGGCCCACCTCTCGCTGTGCCCGACTCCTGTCGCACGTGCAGCCCCCGCGACGCAGCTGGGGAGTCTGTGGGGCCGACACTGTAAGAAAAATACAGAATGGAAAGCCAGCCTTCGAATTACTCTCCCCCTGATTTCCCCGGACGCAACTAAGACAATTTTATGCGCTGTTAAATTCACTTTCTGGCGGCCATTTTCCAGCAGCGAGAGTGACAGGGTTTTTGGCAGGGCTTGAATCTGGCGGAGGTCATGGGGTGGCAGAAGAATGTTGGAAAATGAGGCCTGTCACTGGTTCACAGACTGACACCGTCGCCATCGACTTGGAGGCGCTGCGGCCGACGATGCTCGGGGTCATGTGAACTAAGATTCTGGGTCACGTGAACTAAGGTTCTAGTCACGTGAACTAAGATTCTGGGTCACGTGAATTAAGGTTGTTTTCTGAAAATCGCACCCCCACTTTCCCACAATTAGAGATGGATATTTCGACATCTCAGACCTAGAAATCACCGAGGCTTCATTGTCAAATTTGCTGATGTAGGTCCCCCCACCCGTCCCCCCCAAAAAAGCGAACGCAAATTAAATTGGGTCAAAAATAAAATCACGTCACTATGACCCACTACGTTTCTTGTGGGTGCATCGACTAGAAATATCTTGGAAATCGCATTCGCGTTCGGTGTCGTGCGTAATGCATAACACTCCAAATCTTCTTGCTAGTCAGTGGCGTACCCCCTCCCACCACCACCACCACCACCACCACCACCACCACCACCACACCCCTCTTTGTTCCAGTGTCTGAATACGCTTTTCGCCATCAATCCAATCAGCACGGGATCTCGACCTGGCGGCACTCACCTGACGCTGCCAGCAGACCAGAGGCGTGTATCCACGTTCATATAATTTCTTTGCCTATGCACATGGAAAAAATCGTGTTTTCACTGTCTTGTTTGCGCTGCTATTGTTGCCTTCCTGCGCCTTCCATCCATGCTCCGAGTTGTTTTTGCGGTCGAATGGCGGTAAGGGGAAGGTACGAAATTGGAGCTTTTTCTTCCAGGATGTAGAGTACACCTGCTTGTCTTGGTTATCAGTTCTGGGATTTTTCTGGCGTATCGTTGGCTGTTTTCGTTAACGTTGGTTCAATTGGCGCTTCCTTGCCAGACAATATATAAATAGCCTCTAGAGTTAGGTGCGATGACGGCATTGGAGGAACAACAGCGGGTGTTTATTTCTGTACAAAAGCAAATTCCTCTGGCGGAGGTGAAATTCCAGTCTAAACAGAACAGCGTCTTAACCATTACACTGCTGGATATAATAAAATACCCGTACAAAAATCACACTTAAAATCAAAGGATGACCAGCTGCTCGAGCTGTACTGTGCTCGACAGGGAAATCCATGATCGTGGCCCATCACGCTGTTAGGGTTAGCTTCCGGACGAGCTTTCCGTTGTACAGGTGAGCGTAGACTGGTTTGAGAGCACCTGCGTCCAGTCCTGCCTTTGTTTCGGAGGTGGCCTAAGGAAGACTGCCACACCTGCTTTAGCACTTTATAGTATACGCCTTGTTTGTCACGTTATTTACACTTACGTTTTATTTATGAAACGAGGAACGACTTCCTGTTCATTGATAAGCAGTCGATTATAATAATAATAATAATAAATGTGGATTTCTAACGCGCGAAAACACATTTCATGCACACTTCGCGCGATTAAAGCACAACCGGTATGGAAACGGGAAAGGGAAGAGACAGAGTGAGACAGATCAGCGAGATGAAATGGAGGCTTTGGGAACCGTCAGCCTGGAGGATGGCTAGGGGTTGCCATTTAATAAAGTGCAAACGTAAAAAAACCCCAAACCCTCCAACTCTTTCTGCAAAGAGCGCTTACCGGAGTCAGGTTGGATCATGTTCGTGCATGGCGCGTCGACATTAAGACTGAGATTCTGCTAACTGGTACATCCATCTCTGCCAGGGCTTGCCAACCAGATTTCTCGATCCAAACGAGTGAAAGTTAAGGACTTTTTTAAATTTTAAAAATAATTTTAAAAAATGACTACTTGCGTGAGCTGGCTGATAGTGTGAAAGGAGAATGGAACGACGGCAGGATGGATAATGTTGTGTTCCAAAAGCTGGTGAGTTTACCTATATTTTGGGCTCGTTTATCCTGTAGAATATACGAACAGTTTTATGTGAAAGGAGATTCGAACCTTTGTGCAGGCCTCCGCCATCTTGGGGTCGAATGAGGTGTCAGCTGGTGGTCTGTGACTATTTCAGATGATCACCGTCGGCCGACATCACAGGCATGCTGGAATGTGTGCTGCCGACCTTCGACCTGTCGTGTCGCATGATACAGGAGGATTGGCTGCCACGACACGCAGATCGATTCGGGCACTTGTAGCTGCATGAGCGCCGTCTGTGACTGCAGCCTTTCAGGGGTGAAAGCACGAGTGATTGAAGGCTTTGCAGGTCGGTGTTAACCCTTTCGCCACCAGAAGTTTCCAGTTTGCGAACATCGAGTACACGGCAGAGCATAGAAATTTCTTATCAAGCCTTTGACGGGGTCGGAGCGTGGGACGAAGCAGAGAGGGAATTGCTCTGAGCATTGATTGGCCTGCTGAGGTCGAATGTGTTCTCACGAACAGTGCGTGATATGAAGCATATTGACTGGTTCTTGCGCCGGTTCGGCTGTGTTCAGCTCTGCTCGGTTCTATGTGGCTCGAGTGGTCCACCATCCACGGTCTGAACATCTGCAGTACCACAGATAGCGAATGTGGTTTTTCTAAACTGTTCGATTATCACATTAGTTCAGGGGTGTAGTTCAGCCGCGTTCACATTTCAGGGGTGTCGTTCAGCCGTGTTCACATTTCAGGGGTGTAGTTCAGCCGTGTTCGCATTAAATTTTAGGGTTTCCGGCGGAGCCTTTCAGCACAAGTGAATGCCGTGGGTACGCTCCTGTCATGACAGAAACCAAAAAAGGTCGTGGCTAAACATACAGTTTGGATACCGGATAGAAAGTGGTTAGAACGCGGGCCTCGGAATCCCAAGGTGGGACCGACAGGGGGGTTCGAAACTTGTGCGCCGCAGAACACTTCCTCCGGCTTAATCCGCTGGGGGGTGGATGTATGACCCAGGGGTATGAAAGGTAAGGCGTAGACGGCAAGAGGAGATGGGTACCGCTCTCACGGTGCTGCCCACAGGTACTCTCAGACACCTCCACTTCGCTACGCCCTAAAAAGGTCATGTGACAGCCTTAACGTTTTTTGGGGAAAAGATTTTAATGAAAATGTAGAAAATTGTCTTTGCACAGAGAAAACTATGATTTTAAAATACAATTTTAAGTTTCTGTCTTGCCTGTTGATGGCTAAATTTTAAAATAACGAACTGTGCAACATGAGCCTGGATTTGTTGTATAGATTTTTGACAGTTTTGAAGGGTCGTGTGTAGATGTTCAAGGTGAGTATTGACCCAGAGCCCATCAAACGAAAGCCCGTCGATTAAAATTAGTCAGAGACAGCCAGGGGAGGTAAGAACCCCAGTCGGCGATGCTTTTTTTGGTCTCTATAGTCTTGTGCGTTTGCATTATTGCCATTTATCAGTCGCCAGTCGCTTGTTGTTTTTCTCAACTAATTCGCCTTGATGAGGTGTTTGTCAAGAAAACTGTTGTGACCTACCCATTGACTAGCCCGATGACCAATCTACACATCTGTCAAATCCAATCCGTAAATCTTTAGATCCTGCCCCACCCATATTTCTATCCCCAACTGATTCCAGACTTCTTCAGATCGCAGTAGCAAAACGCTGGACGCTTCTGTACAGCAAATAGGAATTACAGAGATGTGAAAGTAGATGATGCAAATCGCAGTTGATGTAGCTACATAAGATTCCTAAGACGTGGGTTTTCCCCCCGCTTCTGGTTCCACAGCAAGTCCGTGAGCGCGCTGTATTAAACGTAGATCAATCTCCACGTGAATGTTCATCGCTGTCGCAGAGCAGCCGTGTAAGCTTCCTATCAAAGGGCCGGGGAGGTCACACGAAGCATTCGTTTCGTCGGTCAAATTCGTCGCACAGCATAAGCGCGGGTGCGATTATCTGGCGCGCGCTCTGCGGCAAGCGAGCGTGAAATATGAGGAATTAACGCAGGAGAGAAAATTGCTGTGGTAAATCTGAACCTTATCACTAACCGCGGTTGTAAACCCGTCACTTAACCGAAGTATTGAAGCCTGCATCTCCTCTCCTTGCTCATTTCGGACCCGTCACTCCGCACAGCGGCCGGCCAGTCACCTCCCACAATACCGGCCAATCACCCGCGCGCGATGATGGACTTCCCATAGTACTGCACCTTTCACTTCCATAAACAGAGCACCAATCAGTTCTCATCTTAACAAGAATGGATCAGTCATCATTTCACACAATATTGAGGCCTTTATTCCCCCAGCCCCCACCCCCTGTACTCCCCCTTCGTCGGTCACTTTCGGAACCACTGAAGCCGCTTACTCGCCCGCAGTTACAAACCGTCAAACTCTATACCCGTAGACTCTGTTATTGTTTGACTCTATTGTTTGTTTGTTTGTTTGTTTGCGCACGACTGAAGTTGTAACCAAAATATTTGTTACCACGAATTTAACCCTTTTAGGTTGAACGGTGTCCAGAGTGGAGAATAGAGCCCCCCCAAAAAAATACTGTATTCACCTGTTGCTACGTTAAGAGTAAAGTCTAAAATAGAACGCTGACTCATGTTCGCTTTACCTGTTTCAAAGGGAAATGAGAAATAGGACGAGTATATAAACCAACCCCCCCCCCCCCCCATCAAACGTGGCTACGCTTGAAGGATTAAAAGAAAAGTTTGTCACTTAACCGTTTGGGTTTTTTTTTGGATTGGAAGGCAGAGATTTCGACCCTTGCTGCTGTTGCTGCTGCTGCTGTTTCTCTTCCGCCTCCCCTCCGTCCTTCGTTTGTCAGTCGCCTCCCCCTCCCCCAGTCTCTTTCGCTGTCTGGCTGTTTTTGTCGCTCACTGATCTTGTCCCTTTACCATTGTCACAACATCTATTTTGTGTTTCCGGTTTGGCAGCTTTCGTTTTCTGAGTGTTGTTCATGGCCTAGTCAGACACACCGTCTGGTCGCTTGCGAAACCTTCCCTGCTTCTTGGCGTCAGCCCCAACTGGCCGAGCCTTGTTCAACAACCGTCCTGGCGAGTCGTCACTGACTTGGATGGAGAAGTCAGGTGTTCGTGCGGGTTCCAGTCCCGCGCCTCACGCACTGCGTCAGCGGTGATATCCAATGAACGCGTTGCCAGCACCAACAGTCTTCCAACTTCACCTTTCGGCACGTTCTGCCTCGGGGAGACCCGGATAGCTTTGCGGGCAGAGCTGCGGACTACCCTGCGAATGTTGCTGCTTGGTTCGAATCCAGGAGTGGTCCTAAAGTTAAACATCGTGCAGCCTCTAATAGGCCTTTCCCGCATTTCCAGCACATTAAACTGCCTCACGGCACTGGCCATCTTAGTGCAGCTATCAACCCGGTGGTTCCTTTAGTACATATCCTAGTAATAGCGAACTATCCTTATAATATTGCAGAATCACATCGGGCGGGAAGCACTCTCTCTCTAAAATTACGAAAGTGCCTTTAACCTCGATCTCGAAGTGCAGGTGCTGACGTCGTACAAATCGTACTGTTTTGTGCTTTATAGTTTTAGTGTTTTAGACATTTTACTAATTTATCTTTACGTGTTGTAAAAATTTCTTGAGTATAAATAGCATGCCCTCAACAAAAACCAACAGGCGTGCCCAGTCCAAATCAGGACTGTGGTGTTAAGCGATACGAATGATGTACGCAGTGGCGCGCCCGTAACCATTTGTCACGGGCTAAGAAAACAAACTCCCGCAGCTGCTGAGTACTATGGTAAGTTTTGGCCAGACGGTGAAATGCGGTGAGTCTTATTTTTGTCGGGTGTAATGAGTACTGACGAAAGAAGGTTGGGGAGGAGAAAGAAAGAGAAGAATCAGGTGATTACGAAAAGAATGTGATAGGTAGAAAGAGTGAGCAGAGTGGAAAGCATGCGGAGCGTAGTGTCAATCTTGCGGAAAAGTGTGAGGTAGAAGTGAGCAGAGTTCAGTTCAAGGGAAAAGGACGCGGGACGTCGTGTCAGTACTGCGGTCGAAGCCTAACCAGTCATGATGGATGATCACTATCAATCCAGCGTGCAGGCAGTCGCCAAACATGGCTGCGGAAGCAGACACATCTCCGAGGAAAACTCGAACTTGGTTCCTGGAAGTGTTTTGTTGCTTCGCTTGACCGCCGCCGCAGAAACATCCAATCATCGTACGTCTAACGTGGCGCAACGGACGGTTCCTGTAGGTCACGCCCTCTTCGTTTTCGTCCAGTTTTCAGGCTTTCGATGTCGCAGCATGCGTGGTACGCATTTGTTCTGCGAGGAAATGGAGTCCTGATGGGATTTGCCTCCGGCCCGCGTCTGCTGCACTCGATGACGAACATTCTCTCTGCTGCTCCCCCCCCCCTCTTGTGCGCGTGCACGTGCACGCAATCTCGCATATACATGCGGACAGACAAAGAAAAAACTTTTTTAAATCTTGGCTATGATGTTTTTCCCACTATAATTCGTTTAGTCTGGTAGATTAGAAAACCAGAATTGAAAAAGGAGACTTGGTCGTTAGGAGCCAGCGAAAGGCGCAGTGGGGTAAGCTTTTCTGCTGTCCGTCTTCTGGCGTCGCAAGCTCTCTGTCGGCAGGTTTTGTGTGCGCTAGAAACTCAGTCGCAAACTCTTTCGACGCCTTCGTTTTAAAGAATTTTTTCATCTGGGCCTGACGGATGATTTCGGAAACGAGACTGTTGTCAGATTTTCTCAATAATTTACATGCTTTGCATTTATTAAGCTGTAGGCCTTTGAGCCTTATATCAACATCATAGCCACCTTGTGGTGGTTATTAATTTTTTATGGTTCGTGAACCGTGCCGTTCATTAAAATCAATTTAAGTGCCTCAGACAAGTAATCATGGTCATTTTTTCCCGACGGGTGAAGGATGTGAGGTTACAGTTTACCTCTTTCTCACGAGTTTGCTTTCAGCGCCCGTCACACGATCATACAATTTTTGTGATGAGTTTCTGCAACATTTCGTACATATGTACGACTGATGTGTTCATTGTCAGTTGTCCGTTTTCGAAAACCACATGACGACCTCTTTTGCGACTGCCTGGTTTAGAAGACTGCAAGGCTAGTCTGCACGAACAGTCACGCCTGGTTTTCGGAGGTAAAAACCCACATAAGTTGCAGGTTTCGTACGTAACAGCTCACATGAGTAGCAGGTTTTTAAGGCAACATAAAAAGCAACGGGTGAATGGGTCTTTTGGGCACTTATACGAAGTTTGTCTTGTATTCACTGCACTAAATGACGAGCCTGGCGGAAATCAACGAAGCTGTTTGACTCTTGACCTCGGCACTGGCTTGGTCAGACGCCGGTTGACACTGTCGGGGAGCGAGTCGTTGTGTAGTGTCCGGCCTTTAGAGTCGCCGCGAGTCTAGGACCCGGTGGTCACAAGGAAAAGAGTGATGGAGGGCAGTCGATGATAGCAGATGACGGTCTGGAGAGACGTCGAGAACTGGCCGGCGTTCAGAAACGCCACCTGCTCCACAAGGCGGCGAACCCTCGCCTGACCCACAGTGCCAGGAGGAGATAATTGCCAAGAGAGAAGAGAGAGAGAAAAAAAGAGTGTCAGGAAGACGAAGTTGAGGAAAGTTGTGTAGCCTTTGAAATTTGACGCTGAGGTGGGATGCGCCTGGCAGGTGACTGGCGATGGATGACAGCAGGTAGACTTCTAGTCGTGGCTAGAATAGAACTCGAGAATCTAAAAAGAAATGAACAGTAGCATCAAAGATTTGAATAGAACCAGTGCATTTCATTTGCAGAAAAGAAATATCCCCCCCCCCCCACGCCAACCCACAACTCTTTCAGCGGTCCCTAGATTATGAGAAGGTGGGCATTTGATTTGACTTACTATCGTACAGTAAACCAAGAGCAGACTACTTTCGGGACAGGAAGTGACTCCAAGGTCACGTTGCGATAACTCGTGAGATGAAACGTCAGTGCGGGGAGGGAAGAAAGGAGAGAAATGGACACAGTTTAGCCGTGTAACAGGACTTCAGAATATCACGAGCAGCGTGACCTGGGCTAGAATGATAGCTTCTAGGTTAGGTCGATCAGAGTGACAGTGCTGAGCAGGTGTTAATCCTATTAGTGTCATAGGCCCGGCTTGCGTGCCGTGACCCCTCTGACATGAAAGGAGGATGGGGGTCCAACTGCGTTAGCCGAGACTGCGGAGGGGACTGCTGAATACGTGACATGTTTTGCTCGTCCTTTCCTGGAAAAGGTCATGTGACCACTATAGCCATTTCACGTCTTCGAAAGGCCACTTCCCCATTTTTTTTTAATTTAAAAAATCCCTGCTCGGTCGAAGCGGATTCTTTGTGGGCTGGTGGTGGGATCCGTATTCGTGTAACCTCCAACCTTTTCCAGTTGCCTAAAGTGCAAAGTCACCGTTAGGTAGCAGCACTTTCCAACCATGCAACCAACCAGCCAACCAACCAGCCAACCAAAACAGATCTGTCAAGGAGAACGTACAGAAAACCAAAAGCAAAAAAGCTTTGGTTGTCGAATTAATACTCGAAGCGTCATGAGAGTTCGACTTCTTTTTGTGTGTGTGTGTGCACGACCGCAATATCTCTTTGTCATGAGCTACAGATGGGAACCGCACGTTTTAAATAGACACGTGACATTTGAATCTGCAGTTTGTCAATCGTTCTGTTTGTTTTGCCTGTCATCCTACTGTCCATCCCTTCCTGTTCTTATCGGTTCCGGCGAGTTCATACCAGATGAAAGAGAGTGTTCGTTCGTGTAAAAGGAAAGTGGTGCCACCCAGCGGCTATTTGCCGCAAATCAAAGCCAAAGGGCTTGGAGGTTTTTTTTTAATTTGAAAAACATCTGTTCATGAAACGGGGGCAGGGGGGTGTGCTTGGGGGTAGGAGTAACACGGAGGCCATAGACGGGGAGGGGGACATCTAGTCACTTTCACGCTGTATTCATCGGGCCGAGGTTATTGCATGGCGTCCGAACCACTTGCCTGGCCCTGGCTCCGTCCGTGCGTCCGTCCGTTGACACGCCGGCGGCAGTCACGCTGCGTGCGTCTGATGGAATTACAGTCGCGGCCCGCCGCGCTGTCGCTCGTGGTACGCCGACAACTGCCGCAGCAACGAGCTGACGATCGCCTGAACACAACGCTGGACAGTGATTGCTTCCCCTTGCCCCGTCTTACCTGCCCCTGCCCACCCGCCTCCTGTCTTGTCTGGCAGTGAAACTAATGGGTTTTATCAATAGAGTGGGTATTTTTCTTCCTTCTTGTCATTCATTCTTTCTTTCTTTTCCTTAGTCCTCGCCCATCCCATCGTTTGTCTCTTTGCCAGGTTATTCCTCCTCCGCCTTCTTTTCCTCCGTTAGTTTTTAGATGGTGAGAGAGAGGGAAAGAAGAAGATGAGAAGGAGGAAGAATACGGACTTACGAGAAGAGAGAGAAAGAGGATATCTTCTCTACCTCTCTCATGTCTTCATTATTCATTCCGAGGAGCTTGATGTCGAAGCTAACGCGATGATCTGACTCCACAACCACTGTGACGGCTTTCTTTAAGCACCACCGCGAAATAGCTCAAGCTGCTGACATGGCGTCAGACCCCAACAACCAACCACCTTTAATTACCAAAAGAACAAATAGTGAACTAGGCGCCTAAGTGTTAACTGTTTGCTCTGAGAGAGCAACCAATCTTTGCTGTGCCCTCTCCGAGTGTTACCCTGGAGTTGCTGCAGTTGAGTCCGTCAAAATGCCGCTCCGGTGACACTTCAGCGACAACAGGACGCACGGCAGGTGCTGCACGGCAGCGGATGACAGCGACGTCAGACTTTAGCGTCATGGAGAGACGCTTTCCAAACACATTTCGGAACTCGTGTAAATACTTAAGGTACGACATCTCCAGATCGATGAAAGCTGTCGGCTATGATGTTCTCTCTAATAACACTCCAGCCTGCATTATGCATGGATTGCTCAGTCTGTGAATAACTCGCTCCACCCTTTCCACCCTCACCCTTTCCCCCCACCCCGCACGTGACCAGTTTGTTGTCGCTTGGCCACTTTACTGGCCGTAAACAGAATACAGATGTAGTCTTTTTGTCACGTGTTGGGGTCTGGGGGGTCAAGGAAATTACCCCAAAGACTCCAAGGAAACTACTTCTTTCGTTTTTAACAGGCTACTCCCCCGATGTCTTGCTTTATTTAGGGACCCGCCCTCGCGCGCAAACGTTGTCTGGAATGTTTATTTCACGGCACCGGCCCTTGTGGAAGACCATGGTTTCTGTTGCCTAGTGGAAATAACGGTCTGCCCACCAGTCCTGCGGGGGATGCGGAGTAACGCGAAGGAGGATTTTTGCTTAATTATTTGCCCCACAGTATCTGGGGGGTGTGCTGCACGGAAGGTTACTCGCTCGTCACATTTAGGACATGTTGCGAATCTCAGCTTAGTGGCCTGAGGGTTTTATCCGCGCTCTGCTTCATGTCACGTGATCCCAAGTTAGCCTAATGACGTCCTGAAGGTGACGCAATTTGCACAACCTGATACTCTAATAGCAGAGAGAACTTGGTAAAGTTGTTACTGCGAAATAGAATTTTCCCGTTAAAGCTGACCGCACAAATTGTTTTGGAGTTGCCGAGATCTACACGTAAATCCGTCCGATCTTCGCGCGATGACAAGCTTTCGTTGGCCGTTTCGTCTTAACAAGTTACAGCGACTTTAGCGCAACATCAGCGAGATTTAGTTTCGGCTGGTGACTCTAATTTGCGCGGGAACGGTCTGCTGCATTTTACACTTTGATCCGCGCAAGACCCTGACGTTAAACTTTGTTAGAACTACTTATTTTTTAGCATGTTAAATCGCGAAGAGTTAAAGATTGTCCCGTGACCTGCTTTAGGTTGCAGGGGTAAATGAGACCCCCACTTTTCTGGGGGTTAGCATCGTGAAGCCGGTGCCCATCTCCCTCACTGCCTTACGTTCCTTTACCCATGGGTCAGGTACCCATTCCCACAAGCTGGGTCAACTGGGAGAAGCTTCCTGCGGCACATGCGTGTCGACCAAAAGCATCCGAGTTTAGAGGGCAGTGCTCAAACCACTCGACCATTCGCTTCTCCAAAATATAAGAATGCGCACAAATGACTTTCATCAGACATTTATAAATGCGTCCTTGGATACCAGAATTTTGAACAGTACCTGTGTTATTTTTAATTTCGCATTAAAAAGATTCGTGACTTTAAATAAAGATACAGCTAGACTTAAAACAATCAGTGAACTTACAGAATTGTGCTTTTCTTGCGTCACCATGTCACGTTCAGGTAACAATTAAATCATGGGGAAAACGGGCTTAATAGTTTTAAAATGTATTGGACCAGCTCCTTTTTTCTAAGGCTCTACAAAAACCCTTTCCAGTCGTTATTAATGTTGCACGAAGTCATTTTTCTGCCGGTTATGACAACATATGAATTTTAATCGTCCTGGCTTTTGAGATCTGGGTACCACGTGCATTGACGTTGAAAATATGCACAAAGCCTTGTGTTCTTTCCGCACAAACGTCGGAAAATAACAAAGACTGTGAAAGCTTTTGTGTTTACCCTTTGGCGTTCGGGGATAGGATTATTAAATTTATAAGCGCAATTAACTTTAATCGGATATTACGTAGACCATTACGTAATTTTTTCACGCAAAACGGTTGAAGTTTCGTACAAGCAGCTTTGAGCATGCATTGCTTTTCATGGACTGCTGTCACTTTTTTGTGGATTGTTATGACAGTGACTGTCAACAGACGAGAACTGCGTCCAACCCATACGGTCATTTTTGCATGGCCAGTGTAGCAAAGCGGAGGAATAGAAGAATATTTTGTAGATCTGACTTTTTTTTTTTTTTCATTGTCTTTTTCAGACCTAGCTGAGTACTTCTGTATATATGTTACCGCTACCGCTACCCAGTTTAAGCAAGCAAGCAAGCAAGCTGAATAAAACTTCCAAAACAAGCACATGACGGTATTCACCGCAGCCCTGCAAATAAATGAAATGCGGCCATGCGCAGTGCCGAGGAGTGTGTCGCTAATGCACAGTCAAAATGTCGGCAAAAGTCGGCCATTATCCTTATCGGCACGTCAGGGAGCGGGTTAGCCGACATCGTAGCACTAGCAGGGGGAATTATGAGATCGGAGCGGGTTTTCACGCTGCCACACGCACTGGTTTAGACAAACGTTTCAGATTTATTGTTAGACATGAACAATCGATTATGTTTCCATCGCCTTTTTGGCCATTTCCACCGGCGATGTGGGTTCCGGGCTAGGCTGAAATGGCAGTGGGCTGTACCTGAGGCGAGGATGGCGAGTGACGCTAGGCAGCACTTTGTCCTGAGAGTTCCGGCACTAAGGAAGACAGGATATTTCTTAACTGAATATGAAGGGGTCATTACGCAAGGCATTTTAAATGCAAATGCTGCATGATCAGCGTGACACGAAAGAATTTCGACAGATTATTGCGATAGAAACAGACACAAGTTATCCTGAAGGCAACAATTATTGCTATGCGGAAATTTTGCCGGAGGCCGCGTTATCTGCGGTTCCGCGCATAGCCCAGGCGGATATCGTTACAAACACACCTCCAACGCACAATCTCTTGTCAATGGAATTTTAAATGTCGCTTGTGATTCATCAGAATGCTGACAAAATACAAACCACTCCCATTATCCACACACATACAGACGTGATATAGACGGCAGATGTCATGGTATCTCTATACAGGACAAATTCTGTTTAATGTAGCAGATTATCCTATGCACACAGTTTCCACAGTGTAAACAACTCCTGAATCACTACGCGACTACTGTAAAAGTCTCCGTCCAGTTTGTACAGCTAACACCACGGTGGTAGAGGAGTAGAGATTTGGTCCTGCCTGTGGAAGTGTGCTGGTTCGACCCAGGATTATTTCCTGGAGTCAAGCATTGTGCTGAGTACACATTCCTTGACCTTTGAACTGCCTGTCCACGCTGGCCATCGTGTTGCAGCAATCAGTCTGGTGGATGTTTCATTGGGCATAGCTTAGTAAAAGGGTCCCACCCCCTCCATGCGAAGTCGCGGCAACCGCTGCTACACGGACTAACAACGGCAACTACTGAGGAACGTCACCAGTAAGTGTCGCTGCCGTGTCTGTTCGTGGCCTGGGCCGGCAGTTGTCGCGGTCACACCGGGTACTCGAGTACCCATCAGACTTGGATTTCCAGTGGGAGGCCGACGTTGTGCCCCAGCGCCTGTCACCTTATCCCCCTTTGTACGCTCTTTTGACGAGGGAGGAGAAGAGAGTCGTGACGCCTTTCAAAAGAGTTTCGGTGTAGGCCCACCCCCAGAGAGCTCTTCTGGCCCGCCCTTTAGTATCGCTAAGTCTCGTTACTAGCGAGAACTGAGATTACTTCCCTAGCTGTAAGTAGCACTTCGTGTGGATAGTTTGGACAGTTACTGTCCAGGACCGCGCCCTCGAGGACTGCAGGCTGTGCAGAATGATGCCTGCCGTTGCACGTCTTAAGGCAATGCCACACGAGCGATGTTTCACATAAGCCATTCTGTATTCCAAACGCCCATCGTAGACGGTCTCGTTTAACCCTACGTCGTTTATTAACAGCCTGCTTCAGCAGTGTGTGAAAGTGGCTTTAGCCTGGTTTGAATTTACTGTTCAGACTGACGTGAGCGTGAATCACTAAACCCTGACAGACACACAGAAAGCCGACAAGGCGACCAGTGCATGTGGAATGGAATCGTGTACTCTTTTGAATGTTGTGTTGACGTGGCGTGAACTGCTAAAAGTTTGATTATTGCCAGATTTGATTATCGAGACAGTGTAAGGTAGAAAATCGAGGAAAGTTTGAAAACCGAAGATTCCTATTACAACGGGTTCATCTCTTCGCCACGAAATACGAACTGATGAAAGGAAATAGGTTTTATTTTGGTTAGTGTGCAATACGAAACAGTCAAATGAAGTGGGGTGCTCTTATGTCCTATGACATTTGAGTAAGCAGAGACAGGCGGAACTCCATCCATAGGGTTGGACTGAACAGCTAGGCCGAAAGTGAGTTTAAGCGGTAACCAGAGAAACCTTTGTGCCTGGACACCAGGTCACAAGAATTAGTTCCACGTCGTCCCACCTGTTCCGATGATTGGCAGCTAAGGGTGTGTCATAATGAAGGAAGTGGGGGAAAGGGTTTCGAAGGGTGCTGGACGAAGAGCCAGGAGACTGGAGTGCCTGGAGAAAATCCTCTGACAGGTGCCGTCACCCAGAAAAAGTACTTGCGCTGGACATGGGATCCGAACCTACGACCCTCTGTAACAGCCACCGTTACCGGTTTGTTACGGGCAGCCCCCATCACTCCCTCCCTCCCTCCTGCCATCCATTGTTCTGAGAAGCGGCTGCAATTATGGCTTCCGTCAGGATGCAGCAGATGAAACTTGGACCCACTGTAAACGCCTGTACTGCTGACACAGACTTGAAACTTTCACGCTTTCACTTGAGTGCGCGGTCGTGCTACCTGTAGCCTTTGAGCATGCGCTTAATGGGAGGAATAAAGCAGAACTTTGTTTTGTCGCTTTCTTATCGGATAGTTGGGACTGGGGGTGACAAAAGTTGTGTGTGGGTGTTGTCGCACTGCGTGTTTGACAAGTATGTTCTTACCTGTCGCGGTTATTGCAGACTTGTTTCTTAGATGATCACATAACTCAGCGTGCGTTTCTGCAGCGAATTACAGGCGTTTCTTAAAATTCTGCCCGAGAGAAAACTGCTTTTTAGATAGGGTGCTTACAGATGCTGACAGTGTACTTACAAAACGTGACTTACGTCTTATGTGTAGTTACATTCCTATTCCTTCCACCCATCGTAGTCAGATATATTTTGAAGTGGTGCCTTTTCTTAAATCGTTGAGACGTCTCGCTGGATCCCTTTAATCAGCCGCAGGGTGTAATTTGCTGGCGTCTGTGGCCCAATAGAATTCCGGAGCCAGCGGTCTGACTCTGGAGGTTGAATCTGTTTGTGTTGCCGGGGTTCCCTGCTTGCCGCTGACAATGAACTCATCTCGCGGTCTGTTTACGTTAGATCACGAATGGCTCGAACGTCTGGTCTTCCGTCCAGAGCCACTTGCTACCTGCATCCACCGGTAAGCTGCCGAGACGTCCGTCACGGAAACATCAGAGGAGATTCACCTTTCAGGTAGCGCGTTGATCTAAGGTTATTTTAAGAAGTCTACTGGAGACCAATGCTTTCGCGAGATTTCTTGCACGGATCTATACGACATGACATTCGGCTTGTAAATTTCCGATATAGGAAACTGTTCCTCACGGTATCTTAATCACAGTGCATTTAGTCACAGGGAATAGTGAGGAATACAAGTTCAAGAGCACTGAATTGGTTTGCGTACCACATTGTTTTGAGTGTGGAACTTCCAGTTTAAGTGTCTGTTATTTCCACGAAGGACTTCGAAGAAGGACTTGAACAAGAAGTGGGTGGGTGGGGGTGGGGGGGGGGGGTTGGCCGGGAAGGGAAAGAAGAGCAGTGACTGTGGACCGACAATGACCACCGAGGGTAGGCGGTCCCTGACCTTTCTCCACGGGAGCAGGGAGGATTTGAGAGGTGCCAGCCGTCAACAGGTTAGGACCTGGGTGACGCCCTCCCCGTGCCTAGAAGCCGGCCCCGGGGATTGCCAGCGATGTGTGTCGGGGACAGCGTGTAGAAGGATAGGGGGCACCTTCGTGACAACACGGGGCTGACGCTCCTGAACGTGCGGGCTGCGTTAACGGGGGCTTGCAAACAAGACAGGTGAGGGACGGTACGGCTCTAGACAGGCGAGAAACAGGACGTGAAAGCGGAGGACAGGGAGCGGGTTCCGTCGACGAAGTGTTTGAGACGGAAAGAAGACACCTCGGTTAGAACGCAGTGGCACCTGACAGTCTTTTGAGCACGACCTCAATGGGCGGGGCTTTGGGAGCGAGTAACGCTGGGCATGGCGACAGCAGATAAATCTCCGGACTTGCAGTTGGAGGATGATTTGCAGCCAGCCCGGTAGACTTATTACCTGGGTTACTTTCAGCGCTGGCCTTCCGCCAGAGAGAGAGAGAAAAAATGTATCCCATCGGAAAAAGGTGTATGTCGTAACCTGCTTATCTCTCTCTCTCTCTTAGATGGAATAAGTAAGTGAACTTGATGAAAAGGAGACTTGTAAATCTTCAAGTCTTAGAAAAAGGACATGTTCCGACAGAAAGGGTGTGAGTCGGAAAAGAACTCCGAGTCGGTTGACATCGCCTGCACAGCAGCCGTTACTGTTGGTAAATTTGTACATGTGTATTTGTACTAAAGCTTAGACTTGAAGCCTGGATTCGCTTTGTATGAGTACAGTCACGGGCGGTGCTGCTTATGGAGGCCGCTAAGTAAGTGCTGTAAACGCGCTTTGAATAACAGGAGCTTCTTTGACGAAACCATTGTGCCCATTCGTGCTCATAGTTTGCGGCCCCTTGGAGCAAATTGCGTCCCTTTTCATAGAATCAACGTGGGAGTGGCGTTGAAACCACCCGTCATGTTTTAGGACTCAATGGAGTGTTGAGGGGTTTTTCCCTCCTCCAATACACATCATCTCTCGCAGACGCCTTAAAACCGCTGGGGATGGAATTCAAAATCGTTTACAGTTTGCTTAGTTTCGCTATGTTCTGATCTGCACGTTGGTCTCTGCGGAGTGTTGGCCTGTGCACTGCTGCCTCGCCCAAAGTCGGAAAAGGGGAAGATAGAGGCTTGAAGATGGTGAAACCCTACAGGGCTCCTTGTGTGTGTTTCTTTCAGCTAGTATCCCCAGGGCCTTGTTAGCCAGAAGTGCATTAAAAACGACCTGGACTGTCAGGAACCCATTACAAATTCCGTCAAAGATTTTTTTTCTGTTCAGATTTTAGGCGGAAAGGGGTGGGGGTGGCTGGTGTTTAGCTAGCGATGAGGAGCTGTGCGTTTTGTGACGGCTCTAATCAAGTCGAAATGAAAATGTAAAAACATGAAAGGAGCTGCGTCGGATGTTCACAGCCGGCCAGAGAAGAGTCTGTGGACGTGAGCGAGAGGTTTGGGAAAGGAACGGGTCGAGGTGTACCGACGTGTGCGATTGCACAGCAGGGGCAATCTTTTTATTTACTTATTTATTTTTCAAACTCCCTCCGCGAAATTTGAGGTGCGCGTTTTTGAAGATTATTCCCCGGGAATGAAGTGTGCACATGCAAGAAAGCAAGCTGTAAGCAGCGTTGGGGTTTCACGAACGGATGTAGAGTTCCTTTGGTTGATACCATCATAGAACTTTTGAAGAGGTGGGAGGGAGGGTATTTGGCAGGAAGAACGATGCCAGAGATGTACCCAGCCAGTGCTTGCTTCAGCACGCACTTCGAAGAAGGGCTTAGAAAGTAGAGGCAGTGAGGCAGGTGGGGGATTTTGGGTGGGAAGGGAAGTTCGTGATTAGCCTGACTCACTTCATTAATGCTGAAAATCTTTTTTAGTACAATCGTGATTCTCAATTATTTTCCCATCCGGCAGAAGAGGAAAGTTATTTATTTAAATAGACGAATATGACCTGTTCCAGCTAGGTATGATTATAATGAAGTACTTACTGGCGGGTATTTTTTAACATTGATCATTGACAAGAAGTTAGTCTTAAGTGGGTAATTAAATAATAATATAGAGAGACAAATCATACGTGAATCATTACAGATCGATCAAATTATTTTAAGATACCAGTAACTACAGGCAACCTACGAGGAAAGGCTTCCATACGCTTGTTTCAGTTTTCTCCAGAAACATCCTTGCTTGAAAAATAAGTGCTCACTGGAATTTCCGTCGGTTTGCAGAACTGGTTTTAGTCCTGAAACCGGAAATGTTTGTGAAGGTTCTCGTGCGTCAGGAAGAACTGAATAGACCTTTTCCTGGAAACCTCTTTTCTATTGCTAGGTTTCCCGCCTGTGAAGCTCTTTTCCATTGACTTTTCATTGGAGCGAAGTAGCAGCTGACAGCCCAGCGATAATACGCGCCCTCGTGTATCGGAAGAACTTGTCAAATGACTGCTCCCTAGCATCCCCTCGAGCTCACAGGGTAACTTTGAGAGGGAGAAGAGGAGAGAATGCATTTCCGAAATTATAATTGTCGATGGTGTAAGGGAGCGTGGGGGGGGGGGGAGAGGTGAGGCGTCCCAATACACTTTTTTAGAGCAAGCACCGCATTCTTGTCCAATCGTTCCGTCAGATCGGACATTTTGACAACAGACTCAACAGGCGCTTCGCAGTTTCGTGAAGTAAAAGAAGTCATCGCTTAAGTCCTAAACGCAGAACTGGCGAGGATCCGAAAACGCGGAAGCAGAGAGATTGGCCCCAGTACGGATCCAGAGCAACTGACGTCAGAGCTAGAGAATTGACGTCATAGCTAGAGAAACTAACGTCAGAGCTAGAGAACTGACGTCAGAGCTGCCCTCCTTCCACCCACCCTACTTCCTCTGACTTCCTGCCTGAAAGCAAAGTGAAGCGTCTCCCATTCAATATAAATAGTGAAAAGTATGACCAGTGTGTGTTTTTAAGGAGTCAGACCTCATTAGTAATTAGAGGCAATCACTTCAAAGTACTGCTTGAAGTTTGGAAGACCTGTTGGAGCTTCCTGTTTCTCACCATCTCGTGTGTGCGTGTGGGTAGGTGTGTTTGAGTGCGTGCGTGCGTGTGCTCTCGCGCCTAATCTTACAGTCCAGTACGTGTAGCAGGGACAATGCTGCCCGAGAGAGCGGACCGAGAGTGGCAAACGGTGGCGGAAATTGCCCGACAGGACTGTTGACATGTGGCAAACAAAAAGCCTTTCCACCTGCCTCCCTCTGGGTTGGCTTTCGTTTTGCCTCTTTTCTATTCGAATGCCTGGACATGCGCATGCATGAACAGTCGCACGCACGTGCAACGCTGAGACACGCATGCACAACACAATTACGTTCGCATGAGATTGGACGTTTGTGTGGAGTGCGACAAGCCTCTTGCGCCAGAGCGTGCGCGGCTGTGCGCGTGCTTCATCATCTACGCCCTCGCCCGTTCTCGAGTCGCGCTGCCTCACCCCACCCTCATTCTCGCTTCGTCTCCTTCTCTGACGTGGCGCGAGGGCAGGCCAAGGCGGCCGCGCGAAATTCAGCAGCGGAGACCATTTCAGATCGTTAATTAAAAGTTTTCGCCGTTTCGAGTGATTAGATTCTGCGCCCTCCAGCCCCGTGGGTGGGTGAGGCCGTTTGTTGCGACACCCTGTCAGCTGCCACGCGCTGCAAGACTGGGCCGCGCTCCAGGCTCCGCGCTCGTGCTGCGCGCACCTTCCGGTCAGGAAGACCTCGTGACGTAACCAAGTCCCGGACAAACGCACACACAACAGTTTGGCACCTGAAGATGTGGAGATAACCCTGTAGAGAAAATACCGACGAATCAGGGCCGGATGACAAGTTTTCATTTCGCAGCCTGTGGTCAGCCCGCCGTGTGTTTGTTCTGCTTCTGCAATGAAAGCGTTCGTTTCTGCACGGGTGCAGAGCGCGTGTTCTTGCGTGCTCATCGTGCAGGGGAACAAACAGCGAACCAGCTTCTGTCCTGCAGTGATCTATCGTCTGTCCCGTCTACTCCATCGCCACTCTGTTTTGTGCAGAAAATACTTTGTCTTCTGAACATCTTCGCGTGTTTCTCTTTTCCATTATCTCGCCCTGCACACATTGTGTTTTCTGTTCGTTGCGTTATGTTTTTTGTTTGTTTTTTTAAAGCAGAAAATAGCCATTAACTTCAGTTCCGCATTCAGCTTTCTGCCGATGTGTGCAACAGGGTCAAGGTGTCACAGTGACAAAAGGCATGACACCACTTGTAAGTTAAAGTACCGTGTAGACATTCCCTGTACTGTGGTGAATTTTGCGGTAGTAGACGATTTTAAAGCTAACGCTTTATGCAGATTTTTCTCAAAAGACGTGATTGCAGTGAAGTAACGACCCCTTCCGGCCCACTGTAAAAATCGTGATGTAGGATTGCGTTTTCTTAAATTTACGCAACGGATTTTAACCGTACTGCCTAGTAATGGGATTTCCTACTCACCTAAATCATTGGTTACGCCTAGCGGCCTTGTGGGTTTGAACAATGACAATTTATTATGAACAATTATTTGAACAATTTATTATGCTCTCAAACGTCTCTCCTCTTTCGGTCACCACTTCAGTTTTTTTCTTAAAGTCGTTTTAAAACTTTTTAATGTTCCTGCTTCCTTGCAGAAAAAAAGGTTACCAACGCAGACTGTAAACGCTGTTTGCCCCATTCTTTTTCCATGTATTTTCCCCTTATTCTGATCACATGATCCCTGCTCCATTTCACTCCCTTCACCACCCATCAGCGACCCCCACATTCTGTACCATCGTCTTCATCTGCTGCGCCTGTGTTGTTTTGTTATTTGAAATCACAAATAGAGAACGCCAGAGACGTTATGGTGTTTTTGCTCCGTTCCTGTTCTTTTTTTCTTTCTGTCAGTGCGCGTCCAAAGATGCATGCACGCGATCGCCCGCACATGGACTTAAAAACACCACTCATGAACATACATAATCTCACCCATATGACGACAACGGAAAGATGTGGGAGTTTTGGTGAGCTGCGCTGTCGGCGTTATTAAAGCTAGGAATTAAAATGTACCGCATGCCATAATTACAGTAATCCTGATGGCGATGTTTTATCAGTGATAACATCGTAAACTATAATATGCTGACGGTATGAATTACTTACAGATAATGACAATGTTACAGGTGTTTACTTACAGAGGGCCAGATGACGATGTTACAGGTGTTTATCAGTGATGTATGTCACGTCGAACAGACTGACTGTATGAAGTACTTACATTGAGTCTAATGACGACATTACAGGTGTTTATCAGTGATGTATGTCGTCACCTTAAACACACTGACTTTATGAACTACTTACATTGAGTCTAATGACGATGTTACAGGTGTTTATCAGTGATATATGTCGTCAGCTGTTACGCCTAAGGCTCAGGTGTCCTTTCGTTTGTCGGGTGCGATGGAGCACCTGTGTAACGGTCTTATTTTTCTGCTGGCACGCCCCAGAGGCGCTGGCGAGGAAGTGCTGTCTGGATTAAGTTCTAGCGCCAAAGACGGGGAGAGAGTTTTCTCTGACGCCAACTGGATGGGCACACCTGGCACGCATGTGTGGCAGGGGAAGCGAGGGTTATCCTGCCCTACTACAGCATGACCTAATGGAGCTTTGGCGTCACTACTAGCGTCCTTCGCAGTCTAGGCCTGTAGGAGACGCGCCTCTGCTTGCTAGAAAGGTCGACTCTGTGAGGTCTGACGTCACTACTTGGCTCCCTCGCGTCTGTTTAATGCGCGTCTGCTTGCCTAAAAGTGTCGTGCCTCACAAAAACTAGACTAAACGGGAGGTCACGTGACCCTATAGCTCCCACAACTCCATGTTTCAGGCGCTTGTTCACCTGTTACTCGTGTTTCTCACGTGATCCCAGGGACTCGCTCCATCACAAGTGGTGCAACGTAGGGTCATTCTCCCATGGGTTATGTGCAGCGCCACCTACCTGCTAGCGGAAGTCCTAGCCAGCTTGGAGAGAGGGATTAAGGCTTGTGTGTCCGCGGCTCGCAGCTACAAAGCAGCGGAAGATTCTGCTTACGACGCGACCTGTCGTGGCCGTTTAGTCTGCGGGACTGTTTACCTGCGGCGGTCTGATAGAAGTATTGCCAGAGGAAGGATGCCACCCCCTTCCCACCCCCCTCTGTTCATTCAGTGCAAGAAAGGACGTTGTCAGGTGTAGGTGTACTAGAAGCATGCTGCCTTCGGCTTATGTTGTGAGCGATTTGGGAGGAAATATAAGGCGGCAGGAAGTACCTTTGGCCCCCAGTAAGCTGGGTGTCCAATAGGAGAAATGTTTTAATAGGCCAAGCTCGGAGACACATAACGTCTGCTAAGCCCCTTGGCGGTTATCGACCTGTTACGTCCATCTTTCCTTTTACATGTCTCGTAGAGCTGGTCTTGAACTGCTTGCGTTTAGTGTTCACGTGCTAATAGTCTTGAAAGATCAACATGTCTTCGTCGTTATGAGGGGCTGGGGTAGGACAGACAGACAGATTGTAGGAAGGCATGCAAACAGTTTAATGTCATAAATTGTGTAAAATTTCTGGTAAGGAGTGTCCGGCAACATAATACATCGACAAGCGACCCTCCAACCAGCAAAGAACGCGCGCAGGTAGGTCAAAAAAAAGAAACCGGCAGCTATCTGGGATTTATTTTGATGATAAGTCTCTTTATTAATCTCATTACTAAAAAAATTTTCTGGCGACGTTCTTGCGGCGCCCGTGTGGCCCGGACGGGATCTGAACTCTGACCTCCTGGTCTTGAGACGAATGTTCAACCAACTGAGCTGTCCCGCCAGCCGATCTGTATTTACGTCGGCAGAACCAAACAGAAATTCTCACTGACTGCAGGTCGGCGGGATGTAGCTAGCAACGAGAGAACGCGCACGTGCACCCACTTTATCCTGTCAGCTGCAGCGAGCTCAGCGTTCTGCCGTTTCGAGTCACCGCACGTTCTGCTGCGAAGCCAACAGAGGTGCTAGAAGAAATGGGCGGACCCAGCAGATGGCAACTGTTTTTTGTGTGCACCTGGCCAGGGGATAAACCCTGTAAACGCTGTGCGGGGTCGGGTTACCTGGCCCTGCCGCTCACCATGGCGCCAGAGCAGGTACCGATAACCCACATCTGATGGCAAAGATGCTTGTCTGCTCTTCCATGACGTCGCCAGAACTTGGTCAGGGTCGTGCGTTTGTGATGAGATCTTTCACATGCCCTTTTGGGGTTAAGAACACACTTTGCCTTGCCTTGCAGTTCTAGTTTGGGTTACGTTGTGTGTGGTTCTCTGGGTGATGAAAGAATTTAGTCGTGTAACCTGGTAACATGATTATCTGGAGAAAAACGGAGGAGGGACAGGAAAGAAGGTGGGTGGTACTCCTGCAAAGAAAAGTGTGGGTACGTTTGCAGACTAATTAATTCTGCATACTTCATAGTATTATTATTGTTATTATTACTTTATTTGACCGAACAGACTTTAAGTTGTCATGTGAAACAATTGTAATTACTGGATTTAGATCAAGAGAGTAGAGATTCAGTGCTGGTTGCTGGTTCTGTCCACATAGCGACACAACTTGTCCGCTTCCCCCGCAGCCCGCCACACGGTCCCAGGTCCGCTTATCAGCAATCCAGCGCAAAACCGTTAAGTTGTAGGAAAACTCTTGCCCTGGTCTCTATTGCAAACACTTAGTCCTGTGCACACTTTGTTGGTCACAGGGTTGGGGGGGGGGGGTTTCACGCACGTGGCACAATGTTGGCGACACGTGAATGCATTAGGAAACAGTAATTTGAAGGTGACTTGTAAAACCAAGTTAGTGGTACCTTCGCTAACAGGCCCCAATGATTATCCTGGGAATTCGGGATGCGATGACTGGGATTTTTTTCAGGCAAGAAATTCTGAGCGCAACAATCAGAACTTAAACAGGACGCTGTTCCGCTCAACAAAAGCAAATTTTCGCTTGAAAACAGCCTGCAGGAGAAGGAAAAAAAAAGACTGAAATAATTCTTTGAATCTTTCGTCTGAATTGCTTATGTCAGTAAATTGTCAGAAGCACTTCATTACAGACTGTACTTACCGCCTAAACTTGGCGTCTGCCATTACAGATTTGAGATGGGATGGGGGGGGGGGG
>SMGT01016916.1:19416-32392 GCA_004794575.1 Lanistes nyassanus | reverse complement strand
AGCTCGGGACCGTTGGGACCCTAGGGACACAGTGCGAAGGGTGGCGGTGCGAGCATAGTGACAGATACTAGCCAACCGACGTCATAGTGTGTAGGGTGACAAGCCGACGTCATGGTGTATAGGGTGACCTGCCGACGTCATAGTGTTTAGGGTGACCTGCCGACGTCATGGTGTGTAGGGCGATGAACCGATGTCATGGTGTGTAGGGTGACCTGCCGACGTCATGGTGTGTAGGGTGACAAGCCTACGTCGTAGTGTGTAGGGTGATGAACCGACGTCATGGTGTGTAGGGTGACCTGCCGACGTCATGGTGTGTAGGGTGACAAGCCTACGTCGTAGTGTGTAGGGTGATGAACCGACGTCATGGTGTCTGTGATAACAGTAGAAGAATAGTGGACTGTTAGTGCTTGAAATATGCCACCTATTAAGTATTTGATTTCGCTCGAGCAGATTAAAGCGATACAAAGTCAACTGAGTAGGGAAGTGAATGAAAGACAGCCGAGTAGGGGAGTGAGGGAGATGTGTGGACGAAGGAGCCGGGTCTGACAGACTGTCAGACTATCAGACTATCAGACTATCAGAGTCGCAGTTTGAAAACAACTACTTATCTCACCCAAACATGGCTACAAACACCCCGTCGAGCAGTTTCACATGGCAACAAGTTTGGGGGAAGTGGGGGGGGGTCAGAAGAGTTCAGAAAATACTAGTATTCTTCTTTCCACCTCCTGCCATTCCCCCTCCCCCCAGGTTTGAAGCCTATAAGACTACAAGAAGTATGCCCATGATGAGGCAGGTCAGGCGTCATCCTTGCGTCAACTCCGCTTTAGCCCCCAAACACAATAATCGAGGCTAGCGCAGTCCGCGGGCTAAAGTTGATTTATAAATTATCCTAGCATTTGGGGCCGATAAATCGTTTAACCCTAGAGCAAAGTTGGAAACAAGCAGGGAGGGTGAAACAGTTTAAAGATTTTTATCTGCGTAGTAACTACGGGTATTAATGGACAGAAGCAACCAAGATATACAGCTGATTCCCACACCCACACCCCCATCCCCGTCGCTAACCCTGAGATAAATCCATCTAGCTTTGAATCCTTCAGTTCATTTTAATGGCGAAGGAAAGGAGACTAATTGCTCTGACATGTCAAATTACATTATCCCAAAATGTCTTTTGGAAAAATTAATGGCATGTCAAGAGGGAAGACCTTCAGCTGAATAAAAGATGCTGAAAATCTCTGTGCGGTCTCTCGGAAAGCGTCCTTCAAACATTCAGTTGTTTTTTTTTTTTCGTTGCCCCCAGAATTTAAGGTTAGTTTATTTTGTTTGATTTTTTAAATGTCTGAGTTCAGGAGACCTTTCAGCATAGGCCTGACGTAGCCATAGGGAGTTACGCGAAGTTATGACATCAGATACTGTAGTAGGTGCCGTGACGTGATGGTGGCCTCTTTCTTAACGGTGGCCTCAAGTCCTTGGTACTCGCACCCCACCCCACCCCCTTTTCTAGGTTTCCCGCCATGTCATTGACCCCAAGTCATTGACCTCAGTTGCTGATTGATTTAAAGCTCCACCTGGCGGTCAAACATGTCTGTTCGTGGTGGGGAAACGCGGGACGTCCTCCGAACTGATTGCGGATGAACTGTGTATTTCCTGTTAGTCCCCCACACTGCCTCCTGCAAGTAAGGCCATGCGCAAAACCCGAAGTTTCATTGTTGGGGGAAGACCAGATGCCCACAGACCTGCGAGGGAATAGCGCGGACCTTCCATCACGTGCAGTCGTATCCCAGACTACGAGAGTGATGAGTGGTCAGTCTGAACCTGCTCAGTTCATGTGTTGCTTGCTTGTTTGCTGTACTTATTGCCAGGTCAAGCAAGGCCGTCAAGTCGGGCAATTTTGATGCGAGCAAATAAGACTTTTCTGGTTGAAGGGAGATAATGCTTTTGATAGAGTGCTTGTTCTTTGGAAGCTGTCACGAGCGCACGTGCACACTGGCACACGCGCACAGTGTGTAGAACTTTTCTTGTTCCACCTACTGGGATTCAGGGTTGACAGTCGTGCATTGGGTGTTCACAGTTGACTGAACTAGAAAGTTCCGTTTACACGGATCCTGTAATTGAATGCTATTCATATAATATCAGACAACAACTGTCCTGCTACGCCAAGGTAGAGCAAGTTACAGTAAAGTAACCAGGTCGGACGGGAGTGGAGGTATATGAGGCCCCCAGTTTTCTGTGGGCCAGCAGCGGCGCCCATGTCCTGTCCCTCACTGCCTTACCTGACCTGACCCATGGGCCAGGTACCCATTTCCAGCTGGGCCGACTAGGGGTCGAATTGTGGTGCGGCGCACGGGTATGGAACCAGCTCCTTCGCTTTAGGAGGCCAGAACTCTAAAATCTCGGTGCTCCGCTTCTGCTAGGATGAACAGTGAAGGTGCCAAAAAAAAAAACTTGCGATACATGATCGAAACAGGCTAACCGCAGGCTAGTTCTGTGAAATCTCAGTTTCAAATTTCGTAGGATTTTGAGTTTTTGAAGTTCAGAGTCCGAGAATAAAAGGACCTTACGCAGGTATTAAAAGAACACGAAAAAGAAATTGGAAAACAATAAAGGAACGAACAGATGAAAAGAGGACAGAGAGGTAGGGATGGAATAAACGACAGATAGAGTTTGCGGGCGGGCGGGTAATTGACTGAGTACAAGACACTCGAGAGCTGTTAAAGAACGAACGGAAGGAACTAAGAAAAGAAAAATGAATGAAAGGAACATTCAGCCACTCATGCAAGAAGAAAGGGGACAGATTGACTATAAAGTGATGAGGGT
This sequence comes from Lanistes nyassanus, assembly GCA_004794575.1. Taxonomy (NCBI): domain Eukaryota; kingdom Metazoa; phylum Mollusca; class Gastropoda; order Architaenioglossa; family Ampullariidae; genus Lanistes; species Lanistes nyassanus. Next base: position 29,578 of record SMGT01016916.1, on the reverse strand, counting down.
CGACATTCTTTAGCTCGGAAGAACGCAGAGAGGCCAAAATGCAGAGAACTTGCTGTCTGAGAACTATTGAGTGCAATGACGTCACGCCCATGCTTTCTTGGCGCAGCACAGACGGAAGTCTCACTTGCAGGCGAGATGATGGCGATGGGCACTTCAAGGGGGTGGGGGGGGAGTGGAGCGGGTTTTGAGTGTATATCTTGACTAGGCAAAACTGAGAGTGAAAGGATTACGGAGGTTTTTTGTCACCTGTATTTTTCAGTTGAAACCAAATGTAACTGATGTTTCAAACGCTTTAGTTCTTAAATGTCTACCGTGGTAAGTGCTGTAAGACAGGTTTCTTGCTTACTGACAGCTTGCAACTCTGACTACTTTATCGCACAATGTCGTCGGCTGGGGCAATATCCCCGATTCTAACTTCCGGCTCCTCGCATTCACTTCTACTTTCGTTATCAGATTTTCAAAGTTTTCTCAAAGAATACACCATATTGGTATAGGAAATGTAATCGGGATATAGTTTCGGGGAGAATGCAGGTTGTGACTAGCATTTGCTGTTTGCGCAGATTGATGTCCTTGCGTCACATGTCTACATAACACGTCTCTGTTCTGTGTGTTTCAGATGACAGCGACAGGATGGAACGCTTCCAAGATGGCTCCAAAGAATACCATGACTTCAGACTGCTCATGGCAGAAGAGGATTCCATGCTTATTGGAGCAAGGTGTGTGGTGCCATTCATTCCTGCTGGCTTTCATGCCATCTCAAAACTTGTAGCGGTTTGTCCCCATGTACACTTCGTCGAACGAAATACAGGAGCCAGTGGCGATTATGCACCATGTCCGTGCAGCAAGCACCTGTTAATTCTCTCGGTACCATGCTAAGACGATATCGGTGTGCTGCGAATGCATTTTGTGATTTGTTAATCACGTATAAATGTGTGCTGCAATCTATCAAATAAATGCCAGAAACGTGTTTAGGCGTGTGTCATATAATTGTTAATGTCACCATCTGCTCTTCTGGGCTGGTCTTTCAGTTATTATACTTTCTATACAGTAATGCTTCTTACAATGCACTGATATTGACTTTTCCAGAAACTCAGTTCTGAACGTCAGCATGTTAACCCTGCAGCTGAAGACGGTAATTAAATTCATTCTTTCTTTCTTTCTTTCTTTCTTTCTTTCTTTCTTTCTTTCTTTCTTTCTTTCTTTCTTTCTTTCTTTCTTTCTTTCTTTCTTTCTTTCTTTCTTTCTTTCTTTCTTTCTTCACTTCGTTGCTTTTGACTTCTTTGCTCCTGTCAGTGTCCGTGTTGTGTATTTTTTTCCTCCTGCAGACAATATCTCTCTCTCTCTCTCAGTTTATCTTCCATTGTTTCCTAATCAAGCGCCTCATCGCGCCTTATCGCCATCTCTTACTTTCCCACTGCTTCTCTGTTTCTTACGTTTGTGCAAATCGAGAGGCAGCACCTAGGGACCTCACTAGCTAATACTCCATCCGCTTTTTATTATTTTGATCGTATCAAATGGATTGCATTCTTTACATACGCGTACAGTCGTTAGTTGAATATATTCCTTTTCTGTGTTGTTTTACATCTATATGCACACGAATCATGTTTTTAAACATTGTCCGTATCAACCCCTCTTTTTCTATCGTCTGTCTGTGTGACTGCTCGCTTGCTACAAATCTTTGCGTGCGTGTTGTACTGTGAGCGCCATACGCTTTGAGATGATATATTGTAGTCTTTGAACTCCTTTGTGCTGCCGGAGGATGAGCAAAAAATGTTAACAGCATCATGTTGCTTGTTCCAAACACCTGCAGATCTTTTCTAGCTTTTGCATACAAACTTTCTCATCATTCTTTCTGAAAGCCAGTAGTTTATCTGGATCGCATGATTGTGGGTTTTTTAAGTGGCGGATATTAAAAGCAGCAGATTCGTTAGAGTTACTTTTTAGTTTTTGGCAAATGGATTTCATTTCGCACAAAGCGATTGGTGGACCTGAAACTTTTGTTCTGTGCTTGGCTCTGTTCTGATTAAACACTGGCCTACGGTTCTGATTCCCCCCCCCCTTCTCTTTCTTTGTCGCAGAGTATCGAGTGGCCGCCTGAAGACGCTCACATCGATGTGTGCACTAAAAGGCAAAAATCGCTGGTGAGTACACTCTGCTTGTCTGACTTACGTTGCCTCGTCTTCAACACAGGTCTTTGTAGCGCAATCACTTTAGCAGCTTAGTCTTGCTTTTGTTTCCTAAAAAAAATGCTTTCTCTTTGTCTGTCTGCCTGCCTGGCTGGCTGGCTGGCTGTCTTACCATCTTTCATTCCAGCTTTCCTACATCCATTTTTTCTTCCCTTTGCCTTCTCCTCGTTTTTTTTTCATTCTTCCTTGTCCAAATCTTTTGCTTGCAGTATAACATCGTTTCCATTGTCGTGTCATTTTGTTTGGGTCTGTTTCATGCTGATGAATTTGTTATTTGTTGTCTGTTCGTATCTGTTTGTGCCGTCCTAAAAAAGGGGCCATACCCTGAAACGTCGACTTCCTGTCTAAGTCTCGCTTGGCCAAGTTGGCTTTGTTGTACCTTTATTGCCCAAACCCGCGGTCACCTCTTTCTTTTCTCTTCGCTGATGAATCCATCAAAATGGCTAGGGGTGGGGTAGAAATGGTGCTGTGACGGTTTTTGTCGTCTTCAGTTCCCGGATTTAGGAATACAATTTGCCGCGTTCTGTCTGGAGAGACAACTGCATGTTGTTGAGTGCACAGCCCTTATTTCAAAGAGCATCTCCACTGCCTTACTTCACGTGCACTTGCGCGAGGTTAGCCATGGTGTTATCCTGTTAACGAGAAAAAGATTTAAAGACCTGTTTCACAGCAGACTAGCTTAGGCAGCACAGCAGACCATCTTAAAAACCCAAATCCCAAAACTTCAATCCCAGAGTGTCTTTGACGCCTCTGAGCAGCGACGACCATACTTTATTAAAGGGAGGCAATCAAAATCAGACCCAAGAGTTACCCTTTCCTGCAAGGGGACGAACAGCCTGTCAGGACAAGAACAGCACTGCGCCCTGCCGGAGGATCCCCAGCGTAAAAGGTTATCTGCCCGTACAGGAGACCGGATAAGCAGTGGAATGACTTGAGGATTTGGCCAGACAATCGGAGCTGTAACTGGTGCCGGGTGAAGAGCTCGGAGCACCGGGCAGGGCCCACAGTGCCTTGATTAGCTGGCAAATGCTGTTTGTGCCTGGGCAAATACAGCCAGTCACAGCAGAAGGGAATGCGAGAGCATGCTATGGCTTCGCGCGTCCCTTCCCCGCGACATCTCCTCCCTCCGTTAGTGCCACTTCCTCCCTCCCTGCCTCCGCCCCTGCACCTTCTTTCTTTGTCATCGAAGAGTTGGAGAAATCCGTTTTCTGCCTCGCGTTTCTGGACCGGTTAATCAGGCAGGCAGCAAGTTCCGTGCGGAAAACTTTCTGTTGACTGTCAACTCCGCCACTCTGATGCTGGGGGAGGGCTGATGGGGACACATGTCTTTGACCCGCACTGACGTCATTAGACTGAGCTTCCGCATCTCACCAGGAAGTTCTTTGGAAGTGTTTTGGAAATCTGCTGGCTGTTAAACCCAGTGAGGAGTGTGTGTGTGTGTGTGTTTCAGGTTTGCGTAAACCTCTAATTGCATGCTATGGCCACGTTTCCGTACGGAAAATAAGTGCAATCGGCCATGCCTCCCTACCAGTTGAATATTTGGAAGAAGCCCTCAAGTAAGCGAAGTTCATTTTTTTCTTGCGACCACCTCGTAAACTGACATCTGCAATTTCAGGACCTGGAGACAGCGTTTCTGAGTAAAACAGTCCCGCTAAGTTCAACTATACAAAATAGAAACAAACTTTTGTCACTGGTCTTACTGTTTATTTTAATGTTTACTCCCACTCTCAGATACCCACCCTGCCTCATTCCTGCCACTCCCCTCTTGTATTTTTATCACGGGATCATTCTCAACTGAGCGTTTTGGCTCGCACAGAACAGACTGATGATTAACCAGTTGGTTAGTTGCGACTGACTATTGTAACGACTTCAAGACAGGGACGTGAACTTGCGGCGTGTTTACTCGCTTGATGCCGATGCCTTCTATCCCTTTTTTCTGAAGAAAAGTATCGAGCGAACTGTGAGCACCGGAGAGAGAAGACAGATTGCGAGATTGAGTCTGTGACGGGGCGGCAGGACTTGCCTGCGGGGCGGCTGTATTCAGAGGAAGGTCTGCGTGCTTCCGAGGTGGTGCATGTCTTTTGGGGTCGGATCGTCGACAGCTGTTGAATTTTTCTGACAAGTTGTTTGTGCCCAGCAAAGCGTAGAGAGCCAGCGATCGTGTTTTATTATTTTTTTTAAGGAGTTCTTTATAGGAAATATTTACACACGGCAGAGTTTACGCCTTTGGGCTTATAAAATGGAGGTGAACTCTGAGATAAGCAAAGCGATAATCAACCACACAAGGGACACCCAGGCAGACATCAGTGGGAATGAACGCAAGCAAGACAAAGTGGAAACTTTCGAATATCTTGGTTTTAGCCTGACTGGAGATGGAAGATCGACTACAGAAGTCTAGATCCGACTAGCCCCTGCTACAGCAGCACTTTCAAATCAGCAAATTATGGATGAACAGCAACATTAGCTTCTCCACCAAGATCAAGCTCCACAACAGCTCTAGTCGTCTCCATCCTGCTGTATGCCCGTGAAAAGCTCGACATCGACAGCCGAGTTAAGAAAAGCAGAAGAGCAGAAGACAGACAAGGACTGCAGAGATTGTCGGAAGCAGCATCCAGCCTGTGGACCCCGTACGGCCTTACAGGTCACGTGTTTTGGAAGCTGGTGACCAGTAGGAGCCGAACACTGCGTCTTCTGGCCAGTTATATGCTTTGCCTCCAACCCTCTCCCCGTGCTTATGCAATTATGACGGTAACGGGCATGAATAACTTGGCAGGCATCGTTACACCGTAGTGCATGTAGCTTTTCCTCCTGCATCTTTTCTGTCCACATCTTCACTTTTCCCTGTTTATTCCCCTTATTCTCTCACACTCTCCCCTCCACCTCTGTCTCTTTCGTCTCTTCTCATTTCCTCCCACCGTTCTCCTCCCCTGCTTCGTTTTGCGGGAAGTCTGACTTCACTACTGGCATCATCGCGTTGCTTACGCCTGTACCTCGGGTACCGCCTCCGACATCTTAAAGACCCGATTGTCCTGGCGGGTAGGTGATCACGAGACAGTATCGCTTGCTGTTCCTGCGTGAATAGTTTTGGTTCCTCTTCTCCAATATATGAACGGAAATGAGTCCGGTGCTGTTTTCTGTCCGAGCGCTTTGATCCCCCGTGGTAAGTTCTTCTGATCTGAAGATTCAATATTTTGGGCAGGAAGTCTGCACCTGGTGTGGGAGGCACCTGAGGAGAGCGGGGTAGGTAAAAGATAAATCAGCTTGCTGCGGCGTAGGTCAAAAGGTCAGATTAAAGCAAAGCATACTAACTTTTAATCATTTCACGAAAGAAAAAAGTTTGGAAGCGGTTGTCTTCTCAAAACCTCACCGACACCTCGCTCCCTTCCCCCACTGTCATGCACAAACGTAGTTATGCACGCCCACACGCACACACACACACACATTATTGTTCCTTGTGTGTGATACGAAGAAAAATCTGTGTGTACAAAGGAATAATCATTTTCCAAGCGTCTCGTCGGCAAGATCGCTTTTTTGGACAGGTAAGAATCTCTCAGTCGCCAATGTCCTGACGTTCCCGCTAAGTCAAAGGTCAACATCGGTCCAGGGTGTCGACGGCCTCCCGCAGCGTTCACCTGACGAGTTGTCACGACGAAGGTAGACGGCGGCGGCAACCTGGCATTGCATGACTGAGGGGGGGGGGCTGCGCACCACTGCAGGGCGGTGCAGCGTCCCCGCCCGCCGCACGGCGTGCCTTTGCCAGGCTTGACAACTCATCAGGAAGAGCTTGAGGAATCGAAGAGATGGCCGCAGCGTGTCCGGCGTCGCACGGATGGCCTGGGAACAGAGCGAGTCTTTGTTCAGCGCCAGGCCCACGAGACAGATGCCGTTTTCTTCTGTCAAGAACCGAGCAAACGCGAGAAGGGGCCCGTTAAGTTGTCCGACCTTGACGGCTGCACCCCCAACCCTCCTCCCCACCAACGCTCTCTGTTCCAGATTTAGCGGCTAGTAGGTTACGTGGAGTGGAGCGGAAGAGAGAGCTGGGAAGACGGAACAGCATGGAGTGGAAAACGGAGGAAGAATGTTTGCTTTCCCCGCAACCCGCCCCATTCTGGGAGGTCTTCCGTGGTCTGTGTTGACCTGTTATCGATGTCAGTAGAATCAATTAACTTCGGGCGGCGTCCTTGTGCAACAACGGCGCGTTGTTGGTTTTTTTTCTGGTGGGTGGGTTGGTGGCAGGAGTTGAGAGAGGGAGATGGGAGGTGGATAATGGAAAGAAAAAAGAAGAAAAACTCCAAACAGACTAGACGGACGCACCGAAAGAGGAAGAACCGAACCTTTGCGTACACAACATGACGTAAGCAAATTAGTTCATAGATCATTTTAGAGGGACGGTGCTTCCACCTAGCGGTTTTTCGCCCTATGGGAATAGGATCCTAGTACTGAAAGACGCCTTTTTCCGGAGATCACCAACACTGGTGAAAAGCAAGTGACAAAATAAATGCTGGGGTGACGAGGAACTTGTAAGAGGAGGGACAGTATTAACATTAGCTCAGTGTGCTAAGCTCTGCTATCGTCCAGTGTGTCGGCTAGCTTACAATGTTAGGGTAACCGCTATCCTTAGACCGCTGCAGACTTAAAAAAAACAACGTGATGCCCTTTGACTGTTGTAGACTTAAAAAATAAGGTGATACCCTAAGACCGTTGTAAAGTTATTTTAAAAAACCCCATACGTTTTTTAAAAGTCATCTTGACTCAAATATGGACGAGGTTTTAAGAGGGACATAGAGAATCGTTGTGAATAGGAACCAGTTGAGTTAGTGGCATGCCTTGGGAAAGGACATGATGCGCCGCCTGTGTTTTTCACAGCCGTTTATCGCGTCCTTGAGTCGCGAAGCATTGTTTTACGAGTCCATGGGCACACCATGGTGTGCGATAAAAATAAATCACCGTTTATGTTTGACAACACGCTTCAGGTAGAAATGTTGGTCAGTATGTTACCTGAACAGGTATATTATCTAGTAAAGCTCCGTGCCATTTGGCACGTTCACCTGCCGAGGCCCTACTGGGGGACAGGTAGATTACCGTTAGGAACTCGCCTGCTGAGGAGTTCTGAAGTGTCGTCTCACCTTTGAGATCGCGAGGTTATCGGGCCTGAATAGCGCAGATTGCGAGGTGAAGTTACGTCATGCATAGGAACTAAGAAGACACCATCCACGGCCGCACGCATGCCGACACGCACGTACGCATCCGCGCACTCGTCCACTGTGGTGTATCCCCGATCGTTCTTGGAGAAGAGATCGATAATGTGTCGATAATGTGTGGGAAAAACATTACGAAAGTCCTTTTACTGTCAGTCAGCGCTTCCTTTTCTGGCTCACGTAGGTCGTTTCAGTGCAGAAATGGAGAGTAGAGAGTGATATGGGGAGGTACGAGAGATCGGAAATCCAGGATTCAAAAGAGGTCATGAAGAATGTCTACCTAGTTCGCTTGAAATCTTCGCGGAATGCTTGTTTGCATTTTGCTGCTGTACACGTGTGTGGTGTTATCTCGCGGCAACATCAGTCCATCTGGTTTATTTCTGGATTGGCTGCACTCCCGTGCAACGATAATCAGTCCCCTACTTCGCGCGCACAAAAAGGTTTTGTGAGGTGTATGACGTCACAGTGGTTTAGCGTAAAAAGACTTACGCGAACAGGTGCGATACAGGGAAAGCTTGCCTGGGAGATTACGTGTGGAGTGGCTGCACCGTTGATCTGGTGTGAGTCAGAAGGCCGAGTGTGTACAGGGGGACATACCTGCCCCCATTTCCACTTTCGTTTTTCTTTTCTAATCGCCGTGAGTCATCGGGGGACAATGTAGGACAGTTATGGGCCCTGCCACACGACACGTCCCGGCTCGTTTTTTTTTTTCACGCTTACCTGTGCTTAAAGTTTATCTGGAAATTTACTGTGTCTTAATTCAGTGGCTGTTTATTTTACTGACGTATTTGAAAGGAATTATGGGGAATGGGGAGGTCGGGAGTAAAAAAGAAAATTATAGAAAAGAAGAGGAACGGTCATAAACAAAAATTTGTTCTGCAAGCGATTTAAAATGGATCAGACGAAACTCTCGTTGCTAAAGTCAGTCAAAGGATGAGGGAGCGCTGCGAGAGGGACCCACGACAGTAAAGTTGCATCACACTTCAGTCATGGAATAACTGCCTGACCCTCCCTTCTTGGGTTGGTTGACAGAATTCATTGGACTGGATTGGCAGTGTTTACATCTGTGTGTATGGTGGTGACAAGAACTTTGCCCCAAATGTAAATGGCGTGACTTTAACGAATTAGGTTCAGCAGCGTGCAGAGTGCGTACAGTGTTGATTTAGCACCAAGTCCACACACGGACAGCGTCGGGGATGGATTAGTGTGTGCAGAGCGAATGCGCGTACGCACAGCACACGCGCGCCTACTTACACTGTGGCATGCACAAACATGCACGACAGCGCTGAGAACTGGAGCCTGATGCGCGACGTAAAGGGGTGGGATAGGTGCCACGTATGGAGTGCCTAAAACAGTCGGCGCTGACCAGACAAGCGGGAAGACACGTGCTTCGCGAAAGACTGATAGTGGCAGCGCCGCGTGCCGTTAATTGGTGCAGGAGACTATTGTTGCGTGACGCGAGGTCTGTAGTGGTGTAGCCAAGCACTACAGACAAGAGGAACAATATTTGTAAAGCGTTTAGTCTCTTGGTTCTCTCCACCCACCCTGCCGAAAGGCTCCTCTTAAATGGGGGAACGTTTTCCCGAGAACCTAGAAAGGTCTTCCGTTGAGAAAGGAGATCTGGCTTTACCACTGAAGTTAAAAAGGAAAGCGTGAGCGATCGAGGGTAGCAGTGACGAAAACATGGGTTTTACGGACGTGAGGAACGCAAGTGTCGCTAGATTTGAGGGGCATGTACGGTACGATAAGGGTGCTAAGTCACAAACGGGTAGATAAATTTGGGTGGCCCCGGTGAGTCATCGGGTCTTGGCAGGTATAGACACGACGTCGTCGCTCAAGTATGTGGCAACGTCGTTAGTGTCTGGAATGTGTGTGTGTGTGTGTGTGTCAGGGTGTGTGTGTGTGTGTCAGGGTGTGTGTGTGTGTGTCAGGGTGTGTGTGTCAGTGTGTGTGTCGGCGTGTGTATCAATGTGTATATGTAAGTGTGCGTGTGTGTGTTTGTGTCGGTGTGTGTTTATCAGTGTGTGTATGTAAGTCTCTGTGCGTGTGTGTGTGTCGGTGTGTGTGTATCAGTGTGTATATGTAAGTGTGTGTGTGTGTGTGTGTGTGTTAGTGTGAGTGTGTGTATCAGTGTGTATATGTGTGTGTATCAATGTGTATATGTAAGTCTGTATGTGTGTGTGTGTGTGTGTATCAGCTAAAACGGCAGTAAAGCCTAGAGTAACTTCAGATATTTTGGTTGGGTAAAGAGGAAAAGAGGAAACAACTCTGAAGCGATGATTTGCTCAAACATTTGAATTGTGTTACTTTTTATAGTTGTGGTAGGATATCAGAAATGCCTTCCTTATCTCGTTTTAACACTGTGGCCACGTGAACTACAAACGAGAAGGCTGGCGGCCGTGAGAAAAGAGGAAGTAGGGGGAGAGGGAATGGAGCGAGAGAGATTAAAGGGGGGGGGGTAGGGGAGAAGGGGGCAGTGGACGAGGGTGAATGACAGGGACGATGTGTTTGACTTGGAGGCAAAAAAAAAAGCAGATCATCGTCGGGTGTTTGGACAGCAAACAGCCACCACACAGCATATTTCCTCTGCCCTAGTCTTCCCTACCTGCTGCTGCGCTGCGCAGCACCTCTTCTTGCGTCTGGAGGCTGTCCGGTGACCAGATGACAGGACTGACCGCTGAACTGTTCTCATCACAAGGGCGGTGCTTACCCAACCTGTCGCCCGTCTTCCGCGCCTCGTTAAACTACCTTCTGACGCCGTGTCCACAGAGGGGCCTC
>SMGT01016915.1:312191-323983 GCA_004794575.1 Lanistes nyassanus | reverse complement strand
GATATATTTAGCACTCGCGCGTCGCTGTTAAGTGTTGTGTGGTGTAAATAGTTCGCCGGCTAGTGGAAAAGACGGCATCCTCAAGGTGCACTCTCAACTGAGGAGGAATACCTACCTCCCCCTCTCCCCCCCCCAAAAAAAAAAACCCCACGAAAAAGACTCTGTTCACAGATGTTCTGTTGCCCAGACTGGATAATATCCCGCCGCACGGCGACTGTGTGAAAGCCGCCCGCCTGCTGGCCGTCGGGTTGTATTATCACGTGAAGTGCGTGTGCTGTCGGCGCGTGAAGCTGTCCCACGTGAAAATCGCACTGCGCCGGTCTCCCTGCACGTGACAGTAGGTCGCTGTGCAGCAGGTGTGCAGTTATTTCTAAACAGGCCATCGGTCCAGTTTGCTCGAAGACAAATATATGTTTATGCTTTGCTTTCGTAAAACAGGCTGGGTGCGTTTATCCCTTGCCCACACCCCACAGGAAGGCATACGGGGAAATGGGATGGAATCGGGGTGGGAGTGTTCATTTGTTATTCGAATACGTTCGGGTGGCTATCTCATATACTTTTGCGCAGGTTCTTCGCCTCCCTCCCCCCACCCACGCCCTTGAAATTTCACTAGAAAGTTTAACCTATTTTAACTTAATGCTCATTAATTCTGTCCCCATCCTTAATATAAAAAGATGGGAAAATGGTGCTGACAGCTGAGATAAGCTTGAACAAAACGCATGGCCGCGTGCACGAAACGCACGCACGTGTGTGCGCGCGCACACAAACACACAAACACACCCACACTAGAGTGAGGGAGTGACAAAGAGAGCAGTTAAGGGTCTTTATGGCCACGGTGACAAACAGCTGAGATAGGCATTCACCGACCTACTTTACTGGCCAACTTCCTGCGAGAGAAGAGCCCTTTTCAAACCTCTAGACATGGAATGACGAACACTTGAGTGTTATAGTTCCCACTTGTACCCCGAGAAACCGAGCCGACCGCAGTTAACCGCAGTCAGTCGTTCTAGTAAACCATCTTCCCCGTGACACAGCGATAGAGGATCTCGCTTAGCGACTGCGGACAAGGTGCTGAAAATCCTCCGCCAAAATTCTCGCTGCACGCATTACAAAGGGCGACCCCGTACAGCGGCTTAGGAAGGTCTGGATTACCGGTGACCTTGGAGAGGACATACAGTAACCTTCAGAAACTGAACAAGAGGCTGGATCGGGGGCTGGTGGTGGTGTCGGATGAGACACTCGTCATTTCCTCGAAATGGCCTTAGTCTTCACAAGGGCTTGGCTGAAGATCGTAGTGTTTGTGACATGACGGGCCGTACCTTATCTTATTGGACTCGACTTCTCCAGAATTACTGAACAAACTTTTGTGGTGATCTCGTAAATGTAGACTTAATTGAGCGATCGTCACCAAAACCTTTACTGCCTCAGGTCAATGGTTTCTACACCAAAGGGTGACGACGCAGTGAAATAATGTGAATAAGTAGAGAAATCTACAGAGGGAAAAGATTCTCATACTCTGACACGTTCGCTCAGTCTCCCACAGGCATAACACTTCTGACTCAAGAGCCCCCACCCTCGTAAAAGGCACGACTGCAGCGAACTGTTATTCAACATATATTTCATACACTGACTCGACAACATCAAATATATCTATAGATTATTTACAGAGAATCACCGTGCTCGTGTCTAGGGTAAGACGCTGCCTGATTACGTCATACCATGAGGAATCAGACAAAGAAGATAATCAAACTAAAGCAAGAGGGGAAATCACACTGCAACACGGCCTATGATCCCGCTCTATACACAGATACAATAAGTGACCGACAACAGAGCACCTACTCTTGTCACTACGAAACAACTGCTTTACCGCAATACACAGCTCTAAAGCTGTACAACGACCCAACCACGAAGTTTGTGACAACGCCCGGCCTCTAGCTTATGACATCTCCTGTCTCCGGCAGGATAAAACCACCTATCCTAAATCAACCCGAGTCCCAGACTCTAAGATAAGTTTATGGCAAGAGCAGTCCTTATTCAGAAGGCACAACCAACAGTCACTTACACGTCTGTTCCGTAGACTTGTCGGCGAAAAACAGCCCAGTGTATTCAGCGTGATTGCTCGCTGCTGCTCCGGCGTCCTGGCTAAGATGGCGAGGGGCAGAGGTCCGTGGGTCTACACGTGTCCGCTTCTCTTGGTCTTCCTATTTCATCTCTCCTGTGTCTAGTCCGATCCTGAATGTCTGAATCCATCCCAGTCTCACATTTTTGCCTGCTTAAGTACCGTGCGCTCGCGCTCCCAGAGTTCACGGGGGCCACCTTATTCTAATTTAAACCAGTTCTGGCCAGCCTAGGTTGGGGTGGAGCTGTTAGCCTGGCTATGATGTACCATCCACCTACCAGGTGTGAAGAGAGGGAAGGGAAACAGGCTTACCTAGGAGTGACAGGTGACAACCTAGGAGTGATATGTGACAGTGTTTAGTTCAGACGCAAGCCTAGATTTGTTCAAAGAATTTAACTCAGTTTCTGCAACCTCTTTTTTCTCTCCCGCGAGATTCTCGGAAGTTGAAGTGAACCAGTACAATAGCAGCAAAAAAAATAATCTGGAAAGTTGTGTATCAAAGCCTAGACTTTCTCTCCGGTTTTCCTTTCCCGTCATCGGCCCAAGGCCTCCAAGGAGCGGTCAGCTGAAGCGATCGAAATCAAAACTCCCCTGTAACGAATTCCGCTTCACGAGTAAGAACACGAGAGCATACATAGCTTTACCTCATAAGCGCTTTTGTACCGAGACGCTATGTCACCATTAAAACTTTAAGTTTACAAAATATGCGCTGAAAACAAAACTAAAACACCTGCATTCTGAATAACTTTCGTTCGAGTTCTTGGAAGTTGATAGTGTATTAAATTTGAGCATTTCGTGCGATGGGAAAGTGGACTGCGTCGGTGGTGTAGCGGTTAGCATGGCTGCCTTCCAAGCAGTCGATCCGGGTTCGACTCCCGGCTGACGCAAGTTTTTATTTTGTTTCTATTTTTCTGTTTTTACATATTGAGAATGTGTGTGTGTGTGTGTGTGTTTTATTTATTTATTTTTTTTTACCGTGGACGGTCGGGACACTATGTTGACCCAACGCACGACTTTGAAAAGGCCAGTGGTAGGAAAGGGGAGTTTTTTCGCCATGAATGTACCATGGATGTTAAGATCTCTTTCCGCATAAATATGTCAGGGGTGGGTGGGAATGGCAGACTAAGGAGGGGGTGGGGGCAAAAGGAAGAGAAACGGGATGAAGTGTTATAGTGAAAAAGTGAAGATAGTCATGGAAGGAGGATGTCTTTAGGCCTTAAGACCTAACCTTTGCTGGAAGGTACCTTATTCTCAATGTTTCATATGGAATATAAGGAAACAGGCCTTAAATATGCTGCGGGCAGACTTGGGATCTGGATAACTCTACAGTTAGAGGTTCGATCTTCCCAAGACAGTTTGACGATTTTGAGTTCTTCAATAATCTCCGTCTCCATGTCCGCTTCAGGCGCCCCCGTCTTTGCTTTGCCCAGAGGGCATCGCTCACTAACAGGACTTTATTCCCCACCCCCTCCTTCCCAGTGGGAAATTACCTCGAGCGGGAAGGACCGTTCCTTCAAAGTTACCTACCTATCTGCGGTTGACACCACCCCCCACCACCCTCCCGGATCCTTCTATGCAGTAGATCAACGGAGGCAGATGTGGATGGATGAAGGTTTGCTGAAATTTTATCCTTCTTCGGCCACGAATTGGTGGAGAAAACCCCTAACCGCCCAAAAAGATACCCCCCCCCCCTCTCATTTCGGAAGACCAGGATTCGATCGCTAGATAACGCATGGGATGCTGTCACACAGCAAAGGGTGGGGGTGGTGGGGTGGAGGTGGGTTCCGCATAATTCGAAACCCGCAAGGGCGCGGAAGCCGGGTCAAAGGGTAAGTCAGAAGAGAGAGGGCCTGATGGGAGGCACTGTGATCAGCTGTCAGGCAAGGGCGGGATGCGACGCGTGGTCGGGTCTGCTGCTGGCGTAATGGCCGTCCCTAGCGGCCCGGGCAGCCCACATAATGCTAACGTCTGGTCGCTGCGAGCTCGCTAATCACCTGTGTCCCCAGGGTTAAGTTACAGACTCCAGATGCCTGTCGGACTTGAGAACACAGGTTGGGCAAAAGTCAAAAGACAGAGAAAAAAATTGAAAGTTCTGTCTACTAGCGTCAGCAATGCAACGAGGGAGCTGAACATGAATTTAAGACAAGCGTGAAAAACCTTTTACTGGCCATAAAAGGAGTACAGTCAATATTAAAACCCTTTTACGGAAGACAAACGAATGGTGTTACTGACATGTCGCATTGTATTTTCTCAGAACATTTACCCAGAGACTGTCCCTTTGTGGCTGATGAGGTAAAACTGGGTTTGCTGGTTATCTTGTCTTCCTGTGGCTAACAACCACAAACGACAAAACAGACCGTTCGTCCTACCAACGTTTGTTCGCCTGACTCGATTACATTCAAGAAGCTGAGCATTCACACCGCAAGAACATTTTTGCGAAGTCGAAAGCCCTTGGTTTTCTCAAGGAGACGAGCTTTCTGACATCGGAACTAACTTTAGGTATGACGTCAGGCTTGCCGTGCCGGTTGAGGTCGACACAATGCCAGATATCCCCTAACCCTCGTCCTCCTCTTCCACACAAAAGTCAAGTTTTACCTATGCAGCGTGACTTCGGAGCTGTCGAGTCTGTTACCAAGCGTGAAGACAAACGGGCTGACAACGCCCCACGGTGCTGAGTCATCCCGAAAATATTACGAGCAGGAATGTGACTGATGTTGCCGACAGCAGCAGACGACAAACGCAATCTAGCACGAGCAGCTGTTGCACGTCAGGTCTTGAAGACAGCACAGATGCCTGTTATGCGATCTTAATTTTTTTTATCCTAAATGCAGAGATAACTTCCATGTTACTGTGACGTTAATAGTAATGAATGGAATATTTTTGTAATTTTTTTTTTACATTTTGTTTGCTCTTGCATTATATTATGTTCTGTTCCTGTCTTTTTTTAATGTCGATCCGTGAAGGCATTTGCAGTAATAAGTGCACGTATGTCGCGGGCAGATAACTGTGTGGGCTCCTTTTCTTAGCGAGGTCTGTCATCGAGAAAGTTCTTCTGACCACCATTGTTACGCTGTGCAACATCGCCAGATAGGGCAGAAACACTTAGAGACATGACCTTCCTACAGACACCAACTGTGTGGCAGATGTCTGGAGACCCTGGACAATGATTTTATGACGGCGCCGGCGCAACTGATCTCATTCCCAGAATCTGTCAGATCTTTGGGCATCTCACAAGGCCCCACATTTTCCCTCCTCCCCTTAAAAAATTAATACTTTAAATAAGGATTTAAATACCAAAAGAAATACAATGGACTCAGATTCATAGAACATCTCGACCAGTACAGAAACACTTCGGACCCAGCAAGAGGCTCAGTTGGTTGTCGCAAGTTTTACGTAATAGTTCATTAAAAAAACATTCTGTGGGTTTGGTCTCAGTGCGGCTGGGATGATGAACTGTTGGTCCATTCAGAGGATGCTGCTGTAAGGTGTCAGTCAGAAGGAGATATTAATGACGGGCTTTTTTTCTGAATCTAATTCTGGGAAAGAGGCATCAGCGTGATTGTCTGTCTGTCCGTCCGTCCGTCTGTCCGTCCGTCTGTCTGTCTGTCCGACCCCGTGTTATTTATTTATTTTTGCTCTCTCCCTTGCCTCCAATCTCCCCTTTGTTCTTGACACCAGATGATGACCCAGCGAGTGAGCGCTCGTCACCAAGACAGACTCACTGGCCACTCATGATCTCACTTTTGGGTCTGTGGACCGTTCATACGTGCCGTCTATTTGTTCTGCCTCTAAAATTTACAGGTCCGACTGTTTGCCACGACAAAGCCTCGGGAAAAGGCCATGGCCTGTCAGGAGCTATTGTGTAATCTTACCTGTTTTACCTAGGTTAGTGATTGATATGTTTGTGCTGTTGTTATGTTGGTTCTTATATTATGCTCGTTGTCCTTTTTTTGGTAACAAATCCACACTGTCTGAAATTGTTAGTCGCTTGTGCTTATTTTGTTTTCAATACTTTAGTTTGCACTGTTTTACTGTTGACGTTCATTGTGATTTTTTCTGTGCTTGTAGGGATTTTGAACAGGTTTTTACCCATGTTTGATATTATGTCCATTGTGTTATTGTTGTCTCCTTTTTAATGTTTTATGGCTGTGCTAATTGCGTTTCTATCGCTGTATTGTGTGCTGTAAATGTTTGGTTGTGAAGTTCTTTTAAAATTTATTAAAATTTTGTGTTTGTTTATTGTGAAGTGCTGTTTGCACGGTATAATACCGGAATGCCTCGCTATATAAGCTTCCTATTATTATTATTCCTTTTATTATTGTTGTTGTTGTTGTTGTTGTGAGCAGCATTATCATTATCATTTGTAAGATGATCGACACGCATCTAAGGCAACGGACACAGGAAAACCAAGGTTTTCTTGGATAATGATGAGTCGCAATCTGCGTTTTGGCTCTCACAACGCCAAACAAACAAAATTCTTTCATTAATTCTTTTTTCTGTCTTTTTTGTCCAAGTGGGAGGGGAAGAGGGCTGTCAAATACACTTTCATGTGCACAAGTCAAAACTTCTTATCGAAGTTTTACATATGCGATTAATGTAGACTACAGGTGAGATCAGGAGCAGCTCTGTTAAGGTGGAGCGCTTTTTTTCTCGACATGCAACCCGTCCTTCCCACTGCGCTACAGGGGCTGCTTTGGAATGTGTCTCAGGTGTTGAGCGTCAACAGTAAAACAGCACATCCCAGCACACTGGAGTACACCTATTGGAACCTTCTATCGGAATGTAAATGCTATAACAACAATGTTATCAGAGACAGATTGCGTAATCTGAAGGTTAAAATGAGTAACAAGGAACTTTTTTTTAAAAAAAACTGCGAAAACCTTTCTACAGGCTGTTTGTGGAGAGAGAAAGAGAGAGAGAGAGAGAGAAAGCTGTCAGTCATTCCAATAACAGTGTTATAGCATTTACATTCCGATAGAAGGTTCCAATAGGTGTACTCCAGTGTGCTGGGATGAGTGACGATGTATGCGTTTATAGAGATGCGCGTGCTTGCCAGGGTCAGAGGTATATATATATATGTATCACATATAATGATTTGAAGTATGATTGGTTAATTTCTAGTTCCCTCATGCCTACATGTCTGCCTGTTTGTCAATGTGGCTGCAACACTGCCGTCCGACTGCCTGCATGTTTGCCCCTCTGGTCAGGTTTGTCTGGTAAGCTCTGACATTCATCAATATTGCACACTTACATTCTTCAGTCTCACTTCGCTAAGTTCGCAAAAAAATCCCTCTGAAAGTGAAGAGTTTATGGCTGACAAGGGTTTTGCGATGCTGAGTCATAGCATTCTGGTCCTACGGGGCTGAAGAGGGCGGAGACTTCTATACAAGGATCCGTCTGACATACTGGCGTGAAGGTAATTAGGTCTAGATTGTGCATAATTGTCGTGACCTGTCTTTTCTTACCCGCTAGCGTCCTCGTACGGTTTACCTAGTTAATAAAATGTAATCAAAACGACGCCACTGACAATTTCACTTGCAGTTCTAGCGTTTGATGCTAGCTGTAAGCACATTTCAGCCTATAGTAGATTGACTTTGAACTTACTGCCTTTAATACATGTTTTGGAGCTAAATAAATCATCAGTCACAACAAGAACACGTAGGTTCCGTTCAGTTTATGAGACCGGTCTGCGAAGAATAAGAAATTAAAGAGAAGACATGTTTTGGTCCCAGCCGGCAGTGCGTTATAGAGAACATCTTGGGTAACTGAAGCAGCACTTACCCAGGCTTCTGACATCACAAGATATAAAACTCGCAATCACGTGGAAGAGGATTTTGCCTTCCATTGTTATAAAGCGGTTAAGGATCCTGACTGGAATGTATCACTTCGTAATAGCTAGGTGGTGAGGGGCAAGTATTCAGGAGCGTCAATTTGGTTATAATAATAGATCGCATAAGTTGCTTTGAATAAGACGAACACACCAAGACACGAAGTCGTAATGATGTCTGTAATTTGAATATTATAACAGTGTTTGATAGTGAGGGGCGCTCTTGCTGATATGATCGCATACGGCCAAGTGCAGAAAGTGCGTATCTGGCTGACATTAAGATTCAGGCCACGTCATAATTTTATTGCCTCAGCCGCGCAGGTCACAAACATTAGATTGCAAAAGAAATGTCAGATCTAAGAAATGCTGAGATGCTTGAGACGTGTATTAGAACGTCGTTTTGCAGAAGTTAGCAAAAGTGCCTGTTTTGTGGTATTTCTTTGTCGTATGTCTAGGAATATTACTTTTGTGTGCTTTGAATAGTCTGCTCGTTAACCAGAACTACGACAACATTAATACGTGCCAAGAAGGGGGAACTAACAATGTGATCGCTGCATGATTTTTGTGTAAATTTCAAAATGTACCGGCTCAAGCACCACCCCCCACCCCCATTACTTGCCACATGCACAACCAAACGAAAAGCGGGCAGCGATAATATAATACACTATTTATTCTACAGTTGCAACAAAAAATGCTCCACTGGACGACTACCAACACATATAGTTTATAGAAGAACCACTCTCACTCTCATGCACTCCTCACAGCGACATACTAAAAGTATCTACACGCACACATTACTTACAGGATGATTTGTGAAACTCCAATGCCGATAGTCCACATTGGTGGAACAAGATGTCTTTACTTTCATTACCACGGACGGATGGTCACATTGGCTAGGTATTTGAAGAACCCACTAACCAGCAGTTATGGTGTATATAGCTTTTGAAGTTACCGCAAGTTTACAACTAACTGTTCAAGGCTATTTTCTCACAACTATCTTCGAGTTACGATGGTGTCCCTAATTCTCTATACAGCTAATCTACACGGTACGTACACTCACTTATTCACGATGCCGGACAGGATTACTGCATCTCTCAGCTCCACGTCCCAGCAACGGGACGATGACTTTCCTAGTTCCTTTCTGACTAACAAGAGTTGCTCCACCAATTCTAGTCTAGTCGGCGGCAGCAGCTAGCTCTCTGTGTCCACGTCGCGGATGACTGTCTTACTCGGCTACAGTAACTACCCTAGGGACTTGGTGTACTCAACGATTCGCAACTGTGGTGGTTATTTAGAGGGAAAGTGCTTCCACCTCGCGGAGATTTCGCACTATGGGGGATGGGGTCCTATTACTAAACTATGCACTGAAAGAACCAGCTGCTAGCTGCAGTAGGATGGTCAGTGCGGGCAGGCAGTTTAATGTGCGGGGAGATGGCCGAATGGAGTTTGCACAATGTTTAACTCCAGGAAATAATCCTTGGCGAAATAATCCTTGGCCACACCAGGATTCGAACCAGCAACCTTCCATCTGCTAGTCCGCAGCTCTACCAACTGAGCTAACCTGGCCCCTGCGATTCGCAGGTGGTGATGGTGGTGGTGGTTATTTAGAGGGACAGTGCTTCCACCTTGCGGTGATTTCGCACTATGGGGGGATGGGGTCCTATTACTAAACTATGCATTGAAAGAACCACCAGACTGATGGCTGCAGTAAGATGGCCAGTGCGGACAGGCAGTTTAATGTGCGGGGAAATGGCCAAATGGAGTTTGCACAATGTTTAACTCCAGGAAATAATCCTTGGCCAAACCGGGATTTGAACCAGCAACCTTCCATCTGCTAGTCCGCAGCTCTACCAACTGAGCTAACCTGGCCCCCAATTGCGATTCGCAACTAGCAATCGGCTGCCTTATACTTTCGGGCGCGGGCTTGCCAGACAACAGCGAATGTGTGATCCGCCTAGTCGGGGTGGTGGTTTCAGCCAGGGGCTGGTTACCTCCACCTCTCACTCAGCCACATATTCATGGTGACGGGGTCAACCGGGAAGTGGTGGAACGGGTCACCTCACCTCTCGATCTGCCACCTCCCTCGCTTCTCTGTGCGCGACCCGTCTCTGGCCCGGCACAGTTGCGCTTACTCCTGATTGGCGGAAGTAATGAGCCGCAAAAATCATAACATCCTGTGCTTTGATGGTCACCAGGCCATGGTAGAAACACGAATAAATTTGCTATCTGAAGGACAAAACTAGACTGTTGACAGCAACCCTGAACTTTGGATAGGGCAAACCAATCGTACTGACTTTGTCGATCTGTTGCTGGGGCAAACCAGTCTCATAGTGACTTTGTCGAACATTGCTAGGGCAAACTTACCCCGTAGGAGACTTTGTCGATTATTTAAAAGCAGCGCATACAATCTCACCTGTTTGTACGTTTCTTTACAACTGAATGGACACTCAATTGAATTGTGCTAATGATGTATTTAGTGAGTTGCATACTTACCATCGTGAATAAAAGAAAGAATGCAGTTGTGAGGGTACCTGGAAAGAATGAACCCACTACATAACTCTGAAGGTCAGCCCTGTAAACAGGTGCGAAATCCCACAGATAAATACGTACGCTGGAGACGGGATTTGAACCCTCCAATTCAATACCCTAGTTGCCTTGACTACAAGCGCTTAATAACCATTGCACTTCTAAACCGCTGAACCAGTTCGTTTTCTTTGCGCGCCAGCCATGACGTCTAGTGTATACACAAACACCCTTGCAAAATCTTGTAGATATTTGCATGAAACGAAGGTATAGCCTGGGGTCTGAGAGGAGTTCTGTAGATTTTTACATGCAGTGACAATATAACCTTACGTGTGAGTGGCATGCAGTTATGTACCCCTGACTTGCATATTTTTGTCTGAAGTTTACTTTCTAACCCCCACCCCACCTCAGGCCGCCCCACCCCATCCACCCTTTTAAACCCCGGCCTGTGTGCGATAAAATAGATATTTCACTTAATCATACAACGCCTTTAAAAAAAAAGTCGTCTCTATCTCTCTCGCTGTCTCGGCGACCGGGAAAGGCGTGGGAGTATTTCAGGGTGACATTGTGCATTCGCTTTCATTCATGTTGCACACGTACCTGACGCAGCAAATACCTGTTAACCGGTGGCGAAGGGTCTAGTGTGAAACACTCGGATCACGCGGTACTTCTGAATGGCAGGGTCGTCGAATGTAAGGAAGAATGTAACGTGAAGCTGACGTCACACGGCACGACAAACTCCCACGAAAGAAACAAGCTGTTTGCGATCGTCTTCCGAGTCAACGAGACAGATTTTCAGGATTTACTGAACGCACTGAGTCTGGCCTCAGGGTCGTGGACCCACTCACTAGAAACAATTGAAAACGAAAGCAAAAGAGGCGATGCTATAGGTAAAGACCGGGGCTTGTTCTCCCAGTTGAAGAAAATGCATAATATGAAGAACTGAAGAAGTTTTACGAAGTATTGGTGCTCTCCCTTTTGGCAGAGCTTACAAGCCGTAGCATGCGTGCATGCATGCCAACATGCGTGCGAGCGAGTGAGTGGGGCCGGGCTGGGGGTGGGGGTGGGTGGAGCCTGAAATGTACCTATGTAGTTATTGTCGCAGTGCAGAATCAAATATTTGTAATCTAAGGAGACCATCTCAGTCATCAAAGGCTACCGCTGGCTGCTGACCTTATCTTATCGACTTCCTGCCGCCCCAAAACGTATATTTAACCCCCGCCCCCCCAAAAAAAGAGAAGTTGCGTTCTGGATAGTATTAGCCGGTTTCTCAGAAAAAAGGTAGCTGGTTTCGCACAGAGGACTCCCGATCCCCCCCCCCCC
>SMGT01016915.1:279350-312167 GCA_004794575.1 Lanistes nyassanus | reverse complement strand
CCCCCCCCCCCCCGCAGGAGTGGGACTTGAAGGATATTACCCGAGGCGGGACCGAGGAAGGATGGGTGGGTGTTGGCTAACGTCCCGACGCAAACTAGGTGCAAATCCCGACGGTGTTGCTTAGACAAGGTTCACCTGCTGCCACACGTGGGACTGCTGACGCAGTAAGCGACGAAATTTCGTATAAAACAATTTTTCTCGGAATTGCTGTTGTTCTGATCATGGTGGTGGTGGTGGTGGTGGTGGTGGTGGCGGTGGCAGTGGCGTAGGCGGCGGCGGCGGTGGTGGCGGTGGTGGCGGTGGTGGCGGTGGTGGTGGTGGTGGTGGTGGTGGTGTGGTGGCGGCGGTGGTGGTGGTGGTGGTTTCACGTAATAGATAGCTGTTCCGTGTACTTGGTGCTATTTGTCGGAGTACATGTGACCTAGGAACCTCTCTGAACGACAGCAGTGCGACAAAAGCCTTCTGTTCCATCAAAAGGTCTAGGACAATTTTGTCGAAGAGAATGTTATCCATTTAACCGATCTATCCTGTCAACAAGTGTTGGATTATGGGAGAATCGACATTATTATTATTATATCAATAACAAATTGTCAGTAATAAAGAGATATTTCTGTAAAATTTGGCCCTGGAGAGAAACAGTTTTACGACCCTTGAACCCTGCAGTTTCCTCCTTTCTGTTCTCTGATGTCTTCTCTCTGCTATTTCTTACCTTTGTTTTAGAGAAATCGATTAAGGCAGCAGGTTTTACAGAACTATCACTTCATCTATTTTTAGTATTAATAGTAATATTATTATCACAGCTGATGTTTTCTTATATAAAATACGATAAACTATTTCATGTTGCAGAAATACACTGTTCGGAGACCTCGAATAGTCCTCAAACTCAAGTCACGGCTTTTATAAATTCGCAATCTATCATTCAACATTTGAACCAATTTTCCATGACAATGGATTACTAATCAGGACCGAGACAAGACCAGACCACGCCACAGCTTATCCAGGTTTACAGCACCAACTGTCTGCCATTCCGCCCAATTCTAACAGCGTGATTGTAGCGCAATGCGCATCTTCTTAGACCTGTCATAATTGCTAGGAGTAGTTAACTTTGAAAAGTGTCAAAGTTTCGTGGCTAGACATTATCACACGTACGACGCTATTATGACGCAACTTTCTACCTTCTGTCTACCCCAGTGTTCACCTTGCTGCTGACCTTCCAGCAAGCATCGGGGACTGGACTGGCAAACCCCTTCCGGCCGCTAGATTGCGTCAGACGTCACAGCATCTACACCTACAGCTAGCGATCTATCTTTGGTCCGTCATGTCTTAACACCTGTAAACTACTCTTATCCAAGGTGTAAACTACCTCCAAACGAGGCCAGCTTTGCTTTCATCTTTAAATCTTAACTAAAAGGTCTAAACATGGAACTTCTGGCATGAAACATACTGTGGTTCAAACAGTATGACTATAGATGACGCGTATATATGCTTAGGATACAAATTCAAGACGTTTCACTAGCATAACGAGGCTGGCTGTATATTGATTATTCCGTAGTCAGCACCTTGACAGCTTTGAAACGTAGAAACATTTATGGTCGGCAGCAAAGATGGCAAAATCATCTCGAACACTGTGTGACTCCAATTATGGGCAGTGGTGTGTCACGTGTTCAACTGCCCGCTGGATCGCGGATTGGGTGGGCGGTACTGCAAAATCTCGGAAGTGCTGTTGAGCCGCTCTGCAGTACAACTGAGCCATCGGGAATCTGTTCTCACGTTTCATTATAGGTTAACCCTCATTGTGCATATTATAACCTATCCTACTATTATGCGCTAACCGCGGTGAGTATAATGCAAAGGTCAAAGCGCGCTGAGATGCTACACCACGTCAGCTCTTCCTGTCTTTACATTCGTGTACACCTGTCACTATGGGTCATGTATACCTACATGCATATCTATGAGGCTGAACATTTTAGACAGCATACCTCATGGTAAACCGATGCTTTGGTGTGGCGGGGGGGGGGGGGGGGGGGGGTGGGAGGTCTGGTACGTAAGTGTCGCTGGCAGGCCTTTTTCTAAAGACACCTGTCATCGCTAGGGCTGCTTCTTGGAAACCAGGTGTCGTGGAAGGAAACTGATAAAAATGCTCGCTGCAGATGACCAACTGCTTTTTTTGGCCGTGACACCTGCTTGGCCTTTCTCGAACTCTGTGAGGCTGACTCCAGGCCACTCTTCTATTCTTGTCATCTTCCTCCCCTCCTTCTTCTGCTCCACCACCACCACCACCACCACCACCACCACCACCACCACCACCACCACCACCACCATCGACGCGACGAACATTTTGAGTTGGCGTCTCTTCCTGCACTAGTAAGTTTGAAAGAGGGGACAGTAAGCGGGTTAAGATGAGGTGGGGGTGGGGTGGAGGCAGAGATGTGAGCCTGTCCGGGTTCAACCAAACCTGAAAAATGTCGTAAATTAAGCGCTGCTGAGTTGACGGTGAGCACCACTTCACCATGGGGCGTTGTAATAAGCAAGGACCCGGCTAGACTTCTTACACGAGATGTTTACTGATCGGCAAAAACAGGCGCAAAGATACGCCAAGGTGCGTCGCGCATGCAGATGTGCGGGCAATGGAGGAAGTCCCTTCTGCGGCCGCAAATGTCTGCATTTTGCAGATTGCGCTGTTTGAAGATGACAGAATTTGCAGCTTCCGCTGTTTGCTTTGTGGGCAGCAACGTGGGGCTGACGACTCCCGCCAAGTTCGTCACACACAAAAACGCGGGTAGAAAAAGACTGAGCTGCTACTTCATAGGTAAACACTTGCATGGTGGACCCCCCAAAATCTTCAGCCTGGACGAAGACTAGTCCATGCCAGCTCACACGCATTTGAACGTCATACTGATCATAATGAACTAATACAGACACGGGCATGCAAATGCGTCCTCGGTTACTATATGTGTGTGCGTGCATAAACGGGCATCTGAACATAAACCTGGGTGGGTAAATGAGTGGGTGAATGAGCAAGCGAGCGAGCGAGTGGGTGGGTGAGTGGTTGGGTGGGTGGGTGACGAGCGAGTGAAACACAAATACAACCACACGGTCACAAACAAAGAGATATTTCCATCCAATTTTTAACATTTATTTTTCCAAACTTACTTCCGCTCCCAAGCAGCGTCGACATATCGAGAGTTGTCAGCGATATTTTAACGAGGTCTCACGAGAGGGCAAGAGGTTATCACCATCACTTCCTCCGCTTTTCGCTAGATCATCAAAAGTGGACGGCAATATTTTCGATCTGCGACGCAGTAGGTGCCTGCACCTCATTCCTACTTCAGTTCACCTACCCACCTGTCTCCGTGCTTTCATGCCCCACTCCAACCCCCACCCCTTCCAGCAACACCCAACCACCCCTCCCATGTTTTCCCCCCACTCGTCATACCCCACCACGTACTATCGACAAGTCCCTAGCAGCTACATCCGCCGCCAGCTGCACGCGCTTGGCGAGATTCCAGGTAGCGAGTGTGCAATTCCCACCGACTTCGGGCACACATGAGCTGTGTATCATGTGCGCTGCGCATGCGCATGCCGGTTGCTAACCACAACAACAGAGAATTGTAGGTCAAACTATGACCTCTACACAGCGTCAGTTCTTATAGCTAAAATGAAAAAAAAAACCCCACTCCGTGGTGATCTTCAGCGCAGTGGTAAAGACTTGGCCGTTTCGGTTCAAAGTTCGAGGCCCAATACCCATATGACCTTACGATTTTTTTTAGGGGGATGGGGGTTAGGGGTAGGGTTAGGGTTTGATGATAGGTAGGACTTCTGTTTTTATCTATAAATTCAAGTATAAGTTAATCGGGATGAGAGGTGGGCTGTGCATGTGTGCCCCAAGACGGTGGGAATTTCAGACTCGCTTCCAGGTGATAAGTTAAATGACGACTTGTCGGAGCTACTCTCCGCTAGGTGCGCAGGTAGGACGTCATAGAACGGCCGCATTTTTTTGTCTTTCATCTAGCCTTGCACCTGCTTACTAAGAATGTGCAGCTGAGATTGTCGGCCGGTCCTCGCCTTGTTGTTAGTGCCATGTACATAAGGTACACAACGTCATGGAAAATCCAGCCCAGGAATTCGTTTGTTGACCTGAATGCATTTTGCTTGAACGGGTACCAGTAGCTGTGTCATATACCTATTAGGCTAGTAAGGGGAAGACCTTTGACCTTTACATTATGTAACATTAACTTCAAAGTCAGCCGTCTTAGAAGTGACCTCTACGCCATCGGGGTCATGTGGCTGAGAGTTAAGACCACATCGGACTTAAGCACGTATCGATCCCCAGTAAAGATCACGTGGTGCCTCGCGTAAACGTGATTTCGCACAATGTAATTCCAATTTTTTTAAAACAATTTATTCGCAGTAGATTCTCTATTGATATTGATATCTTGCGTTACCATTTATACTCAGCATACACTCTCCGATTGGGTTCTTAGAATCTAAATTAGTGCGCATCAGAAACATGGCAATCTTTTTTTCAGACAGCAGCACATTCACAAGTGAATGTGGTCCCGGAGTGGACAAACTGTACCCTTTGACGGACAGCCTGA
Organism: Lanistes nyassanus; assembly: GCA_004794575.1. Lineage (NCBI taxonomy): Eukaryota > Metazoa > Mollusca > Gastropoda > Architaenioglossa > Ampullariidae > Lanistes > Lanistes nyassanus. Next base: position 307,569 of record SMGT01016915.1, on the reverse strand, counting down.
AGAGGCATGAAACACAGCACTCAGCGCACCTTTGTGTCATGGGGCCTGGATAGCTCAGTTGGTAGAGCTGATTGACTAGCAGGTGGAAGGTTGCTGGTTCGAATCCTGGTGTGGCCAAGGATTATTTCCTGGAGTTAAACACTATGCTAACTCCACTGGGTCATCGCCATGTCTCCACACGTTAAAATTGCCTGTCAGTGCTGGCCATCTTAGTGCTGCTGTCAGTCTGATGGTTCTTTCAGTGCATAGCATAGTAATAGGACCCCATCCCCCATAGTGCGATATCACCGCGGGATGGAAGCACTAATCCTCTAAATAACCACCACCACCACCACCACCAACAACAACAACAACAACAACAACACCTTTGTGTCCTGCCCAAAGACGGGGAAGGGGGACACGTATCTCTGGCACCTGGTGCCAAGGGAAAAAGAGGTGTCCTTCGCACTGTAAACTAGCCCTGCAGCATTTTTCCAGTGTCTGGGGAGCGAGTTGCCACATCACCGGCCCCAGGTGACACTTGAGTGTAGGCCACGAGGTCAGCCAACTTCCTGTTTTGAGAGCGAGTCAAGATCAGGTGGGAGGGGCAAGAGAGCACCTATACTTAAGTGAGTAATTCCTCACCTGGCTTCGGGTGCCCGTTGCCCGGTGAGGATGATACGTTGCATGCTGATGGACGTAAGATTAAACGCGTAATCTACCTGTGCCCCGCAAGGCCAATAAATGACCGGCATGATGTTTCTGAAAATTAAATTGTCCGGGGGCCTAGTGATATCTCTGACAGCTTAGCGGCACAAGAGCTCTGCATTCCTGCTTGATCTGATATCCGGTGCGGTGTATTGAAATTTAATGTCTTGAACCGACCTAGGCAGGCTAAAGCCAGATTCTCATGACAGTGCTCTTTTGAATTTGAGTCTTCATTGTTGAGCGTTTCGCAATAGGAAAGCTGCTCAGGGAGGGAGGGACAGTCTGGATAAGAATGGAAGTACGGAAAAAACTGAGAAAGATGAAGGGGCAGTAGCAGCTAGCTGAACGGGGTGGACAGGGGTGGACAGGGTGGCCAGACGACCAGACGGGAGGGCAGTAGGTCGGAAGCAAACGGGACACGATCGCTGATTACTGCGGCGAAAATGCCCAACGGTAATTAATGCAGCTAATGAGATTCACTTCGCCTTACTCGGCACATGCAGCTGCATGTAAATGCAGCTAATTATAACTAAGCTTTTGTGAGGACATCTTCTCGCAGCAAAGGCTACCTTCCAGACGACCCGTTGTACATTTATTCTAACGAACATGAACATAATTGAGCAGCTTAGTTTATGATGACGTACTCAACGCTGAAAGCAGCACCTTCACAACCGATACCGGCTGACAGGTCAGTCTTTGCACCTGTGCACGTTTGCATGTGTACATACTTGTAAAGGTGTATGTGGGTAATGGTCCACCCCCCCCCCCCCAAGTGTACATGCGTCTTTTTGAGGGGTACTGGCTAAGAGTAGGGGGAGGGATTGCGTTTTGAAAGAAGAGAAGGATGGGAACAGATAGGCGAAATGACAGATTGGTAACGAGAAAGACAGAACGTCTCAACCGCATTAATGACAGCGCGAAGGGCTTAGTTTCCATAATGACTCGTGCCCCTTGTCCCGCTTTCGCTCCCTCCATCTTGCTGCCTGTGGGGTTACTTCTCTGAACTGACTAGATCACGTGGTGTGTTGACAAGGAACAGCGCCCAAGGATGTTGACAATGTCGAACCGAAAGTGCACATAAGATCTCCGGGGAGATAAAATCTGTTTGGATTGTTTGTGTGGGTGCCCCCCTCCCCCGCCCACACACACGCACACACCCTCCGAAAGTTAAGACGATTAAACTCCTCTTGACACGTCCTAGTCTCTCCCCTCGCCCCAAACCTAGTACAGAGACAAAGCCGAGCATGATGTGGACACGGTAAGAGAAAATGTGACCTCCTGGTTATTCATGCAGACAGTAGACGAAAATAAAGCATTCTATTAAAAAACCAGCAACAACAACAACAACAAATCCAGAAGCAAAGTAAAGTGCACCTTGCCTCAGCCGGGAGTTGAACCCGGGTCGATTGCTTGAAAGGCAGCCATAATAATCGTTACACCAGCGACGCTGTTCAATCTTTCAATAGAAAAACACTAGAGGATACGGATTTGAGAGGAGTTCTATAACACTGCGGAGATAAGCTCAAGCGGCTTATCTAACTTAGAACGAAATAAGTAGTAAATCTTTTAGGACATTTTACATATTACAAGCTTCACACGGGCAATGTTGCACAGTATTTATATGCGACCGTTTTCGATTTCAAAAAAGGCAAAGTTCTACAATGTGTGTGTGTGTGTGTGTGAGAGAGAGAGAGAGAGAGAGAGAGAGAGAGAGAGAGAGAGAATGTGTGTAAGTGTTCAAAAGTAGTCTTAATTATCTGTCTGCCCGCACATTAATGTGCACGCACGCGCAGACACATACGCTTATAGTTCTAAACGCAAGGTAAAACAACATCGCAGCTTCAAGGCTAAAACAGATTTCCCACGGCTGGAAATCAAAACAGCTTGTCCGCAGGCAAGAGATGAAAACTGCAGCAAACGGTGCCCAGCTCGGTAATCCACAGCGTTTTTTAATTAAGGTTCGTGCAAAGCTGGCTTTTCAGGACTGGCAGTGCCTTAAAACCATCAGAACTTTGAGGACCTCCACGTTTTGTCTGAGCAAACAATCTACAGTCACTGCTCGAAAAAAACTGCATGTATGGTGGCTGTGAATGAACTATACTATAGGTCGGTGCTCCTCAATATTAAAACGAAACAAAATTTTCCAGGCAACTCCTTTTTCTGTGTTAACACGTTTTATTTTCTTCATAGTTTTTTGCCCCTAGTCAACTTTGCGCTGTCCTTTGTTGGGATATAGCTATGGAGTTATATTAACTGACAGCTGGAAACCAGCAAAGGACACTTGTCACAGTATCTAAACGTGTAGGGAATTGTTGAAATCAGAGTGGGGGTGGGGGGGCAGAGCGGAACGAGGGAAGGGCTGAGGTTGCAGAGGATAGGTATTTTGTGGTACAGCAGGGCGGGACGTGGGAACTGTCACACAGGATATTGGTCCCAACTCCACACTCGCCCTAACCATCACGGTCGCAGTCAACAATCTCTCGGTAGACAAAGTCGCGGCTTGCATCGTTTTTCTGTTTCTATGGTAACATCTATATCTGGTCACAGTGCCACTAATGATCAGTGTTTTCGAAGTTTAACAAAACTTTGTCACCCACAAATACTTGACGGGGTTACCTGTACTCGCTTCTGCCACCACCACCACCACCACCACCACCACCACCACCACCACCACCACCACCACCACCACCATTCCTCCCTTCTCTTCCTCATCATCATAATCATCACCATCGTCGTCATCGACTCAATTACGAATCCGTGTATGCAGTGGTACCTGTGATCTTTATTTCGATTTCCTAAACTAATTTATGGTCGTATACGGTCACTTTGAGCGTTTCAAGTACTTCTTGTTGTATTAATTTATGGTGATTTTAAAGGTACATATGTCTGCATAGCAGTCTTAAGTCACTGTCCCTCCCCTTCACGAATACTCAGTGACTCTTCAAATCTTGCAAAGATGAGGAAGAGCGCTAGTCTAGAGGAATACTTACTCTATCTTTGAAACCGAAAATCAGAGAAAAAGCTTAAACTGATATTGCTGCAACAATGCAAACCAATCAACGTACAGATAACAAATTCTCGACATCGAACATCGCTTAAGTAGGCAAATAGCCAACGTAACGTTGGCAAGTTTGACAGTGGTTTGAGGTTCTCGGCAAATGATCGACGGGAGGATTAGGAAGTTGTGCGGGACGAGTGATAATTGTCAGAACCGTTACACGTTCGATCTATCAGTAACTGGCATCATCAATCACTGGCTTGATCCCTGACGAAGAGCGGTTGTACGTTTCCCAGACATTTAAACTAATTTTGACAGCATGCTGTTTACAGACAACAAGCAAACGGGCTTGTCACATGCAGACGGGAAAAATGCATTATTAACGGCCAGCTCATGCCGAAGGCACGTGGGAAGGTTGCCGATGCAGTGGTTTCAGGGTGTTTTATCACCTAAAAACCTAGATGTGAAATATGGATTGTTTAAAAATGTCTTTGTTGGCCAAAACATACGGTAAAGGTTACAAGAGCACATGCCAGCTTTGAATAGACAAACGTCATGACGCGCAGTGCTGAGAATACTTACAGCTTGATAACACTGGCTGAGAAAATCTTGCAGACTGCAGACTGCCAGACGGCGCTGAGTCATGTCCCTTGATGTACTGAACAATAAGGATTAAATAAAGCGTTAAGCGTGACATGTGATGTCACGTGATAAGCATTCACAAAGAAAAAAGCGAACCACGTGGTGTGATAACTAAAGACTGCTGCGTGCTTTCTCTGTGATGCTGACGTGATCACCAGGCCCCGTATGCATGTAAACTGTATTCAATTTATATCCTAATAGCGGATTTTTTTTTTCTGTCTCTGAAAACGCTGTTTCGGCGAACTTGGGATGAGCAATTCGCTCCTGGGACGACCGAATAACTTAACTATTACTCAATAACGGGAACCGAGGAGAAAAGAAAAGTTCTTTTTTTTTCAAAAGATCAAAAGGTATGAAAAAATATTTTGCTAAAGACTAAGACAAGAGGTTCACACAGGGACCGCTCCCCCCCCCCCCACACACACACTTTTTCTTTTTGTTGACAGAATAAGTCTGTTTTGCACCTTTCAGCGGTGGGTATCATTATTGACATTTACTCGTTAAAAATATATCTGAGACAGAAATGTGTAGAAACGCTCATGTATTGTGTATGTTCGAGATGTCAAATGTCTGGGGGCTAAGCTGCATAGATTTTCGTGGGGTTTTTCCCCATGCATAAATATTGCCTGTCATTTCAGGCGCTCGATAGACCCTACAGTCACTTGACAGGAAGAGCTAGCGTGCATGAAGCCTGCCCCAGGGCCGGGCTGCATGGACGTACGGATAAACACCGCCCCGGTGGTCCAGCAGTTGTCTGCGTCCGAGACAGTAGGTCGGGGGTTCGTGACCGAGCCGTCATGCCTAAGACTTAAAAATTCCTAATGTAGTAGCTGCCCTGCCAGACCCTTGGCAACACAGGGAACAGTACTAGGAGTTGTAGGCGTGATGTGTCAATGATGGTATAATGTGACGATGGTATAATGTGACTGGGTGGAACTGAAGCCTGTTGAAACAGCTCTCCCACGTATGGCAGCACGTTAACTTGTTTCACGCAACACCATCCTGATATGCACCTCGTTTCCGGCTGGACGTTAAGCAGCAAACATCAAACAAAACCATCGCTATGCGCAAACTGCAGTTAAAATCCACAATGCCAAACTGGCAGTACGACAGCCCACAAAAACGGGAGAGGTGACATGACGTCACGCAGCCCAGCGTGAGCTTCAGACGTGTGAAGAACGACAACTCACAAGAATTCGAAACCATGCAGTAATCATCATAAACGCATTCATAACGACGTGTTTATGACAGCCTGGCAGATATGCTTCATAACCCTTCCTCTCTGCGACCGAAAGACTAGGTATATAGTTAGAACGAGAGGGTAGGAGGTGTGCTGGTAGCGATGGGGGTTGGGGGGGGGTATCAAGGGACAGCGGTCCACGCTCTGTGGTCTGTAGGTAGCTAGTGGGTACCTGAACATATTTTTTTAAATGATGCAGTAGGATTGTCAGGCAAACGGAGACCTTCCTCATTGTCTTTCCTCTGACACTTCGGCTGTGAACCTGTGCCGGGTCAGACTATCTGGTCAATGACATAGGTACGTTGTTATCGAATCTTTCTTACAGCTGTACTCCATGACAAACGATCCTACTTTGGAGGGGCGGGGGGGGGGGAGGGCAACGAATGTCCTCCGTCAGGGAAAAAAAATCCCCGCCCGTAAAGAGAAACTGCCTCGTCTGGCCCAGTGACCCAGTTTTTTTTAAAAAAAAGTTGACAGCTATTGCCAACACGGCAGACGGCGATTGCTGCACGCCAGCAATACAGCAGACGCACAGCAGGTGCAGCAGGAATGTGCATTGCTAAATAGGAGGCACAGCGAGAATAATTATGTGTCTGTCAAGTTTGAGGGGGGCGGGAGGGGTGTTCGAGTTAGCTGCCTTGTTCTAACACACCCTGTACATGAACTTTGGTTACGTACGTGGCAGTGTGCACGAAGTGCAGCACGCTGGGGGGGGGGGGGTGACACCGATAGACAGTAGGTATCTCCCTCCATATAATATAGCACTGTACCAACAGCACCCTTCACTGATGACGGAAACGTCTCCTATGTTAAGATTATCTTACATTTATCAGAAAACAAAGAAAGAAAGAAAGAAACAAAGAAGGAAAGAAAGAAAGGGGGGGGAAAGGAAGGAAAAAGAAAGAAAGCAAAAGGAAAAAGAAAGAAGAAAGAAAGAATTGTTTTCCTTACGACCTTAAGCCCCAGTAAAGAAAACTATCGTGAAACCAACGCTGTAACCATTTATTAACTGCAGTTTGTAGATGACTAACGGTTAGTAGATGGAGGGGTAGAGAGCCTGGGAGGGGCGCAGCATATACTGGTTGATTTGGGGTTCAGCGCTGAGATTGGCAGCTGGTAATTTTTTTGCCAGTCCACGCAGATAACGAGCCGACAGAACACATCTCCGCTAAACTCTGAACGCGTTCACACGCTTCCACCGACACGGAAACGCACGCTGATGCACTGCTGCGCGCAGGAACACTGCGCGAAAAGCACCAACAACTGGGTACAGAGGGGGTAGGGAGGGAGGGTGACGCGCGTGCATATTCACACCCACGCGCTCGCGCGTACACAAGCACGCATGAACGCCAGAACGTTTTAAGAACGAGATTACATAACACGGCACAGCGCGGTCTGTTCCGTCCCTGAACGTTTCAGAGTGAGCAGCAGACGGTCCTCCTGGCAGCGATAGCATCTGAATGGCTGCTGACGTCATCCGCGCGAGGCGAGACCTGGGTGCCCTAATGACGTTTCCTGCAGTTCAGGATGGCGTCAGCTGTGTGCCCCCCACGCGGGCAGGGACGGTGCCAAGAATAGGATATGAGGGTCATTAGTGTTACGGACCTCGATGACTACAGCGTACGGAAGTCGGGCGGTAGCAATCTGGCATAGTTTCTTCTGCTGCCACGCGCCGCCACGCACTATTTTCAGCCTCGTGGATGATGGTCTATATTGAGCGAAAACATATTTCAACTTCTGGGTTAGCTAAAAATGGGGTTTTATCTAGATAAAGTTGATTTAAGACTACAATAAAATATCTTATTTTTAATCATCGGTATATTTCCTGCCTTACAAGCCTTGACGAAGTGGAAACGCTGCACGAAAATGTGCGTTTAGGCCAAGAGCAAACGCGCGTATATCTCTTGATATTCGGCATTTACGCGAGACAAACGCGCATATCTCTTGATATTCGGTATTTATGCGAGACGAACGCGGGTATATCTCTTGATATTCGGCATTTACGCGAGACAAACGCGCGTTTCTTTTGGTGGAAGCGTACGTTTTCGCGCTTTGAAAAGAGTTTAAGAAACTGCAAGCACCATCTACAAGAAGGATTTTATCATAAATTATCCTTCGAAGTCTGTGGAGTACATCTCATTTCGAAGGACAGATTCCCTCCACCCCCTATTCCCCCCATTTAAAATTTTTTTAGCCACTTTATGTTAAAACAAATTGCAGCTGCCACAAAAAGGTTATACACAGATAAAAATAGTGGTCACCTGTGAAATCCATAAGAGAAAGCGTAGGTTTCCGTAGCTGAAAACACAGTGGTTCGAATTCCCCTAATTTTATGTTTATGTCTTTCTAAGAAATAAAAATTTTGGGGGGGCTGGGGTTAGGAGAAGCGGTAGGGATGAGGTTAGAGTTTTTGTACCAACATGTTTACGTCCGAAACATGTCGGTATAGCCGAAGTCGTGACGTTTTTACACAGCAAACCAAACCTCGTTGATTTAAACATCACGCTAGGAAAGACTGCGCTCTTGGTGACGTCCCGCAGCACACGAAACCTCTTGGTTTGGCTATCACAGTTGTAACGGTTAGCATGAGTTCCCAAGATTAAACCCGCGGCTTACGCATAAAGTTTTTGTTTTTCTAGCCAGCTATTTTGTCGTCAGAAAGGGAATCAGTTTTAAACAACAACAACAACAACGACGACGACGACGATCTGTACAGTGCACTTCCAATGGCTTTGCGTGTGCGTGTTTGCGGCTGCCTGCGAGTGTTCCCCGTGACAATTTACGGATTTGCCAGTTACACTGTACTCGAAATCTACATTCCCTCTCGTTCACAGAACTGCTTTCTCATTTTTGCTTCTGGCGGCGCCTCTGTCTGCAGTCCTGTTTTCAGCCAACTTCATGTGCTTATTTTTTAACTTTTAAAAACATCCTGTTGTTGCTGTTGGTTATGTAAAAGTCCTTGTTAGGTCATCCGTCATGTCACCAACGCCGCCTGCCTGCTGCACCAGTCTGGCAGATGAAAGAGTACTAAACAGACTACTACACAGATTCCAAGCAAAAATCGTCTCTCTCCTTCTCCTTCTCCTTCTCCTTCTCCTTCTCCCACCAGCCCCCATCCCTCCCTCTGCTGCGCGCTGTCAATCTCGGGGCTTGCATAAAGAGTTGGCGACAAGGTCCCCTCTTCCCACACCACTGCATCATAAAGCCGAGTTCTTTTTGTTTGATCAACACATCTAAGCAGAGTATTCTGACCTGCACTCTAAGGCAGCCTATGACCTGGGTCGACCCCTTGTAGGTATGTACGTAGATCATTTTAGATGGACACCTCGTGGTGATTTCACTCTATGGCGGGGGATAGGGTCCTGTTACTAAGCTATGGACTGAAAGAATCCAGAGTGATAGCTGCAGTAAGATGGCCAGCGTGGACAGACAGTTTAATGTTCGCGGGAAGGCCAAATTGAGTCCGCACAATGTATAACTCCAAAAAATAATCCTTATCCACCCCTCGATAGTCAGCAGCTCCACCTGCAGAGCTATCCGTGACCCAAGGTGACCCCAGTGCACCGACAGTCGTCATGTATGTGAACCGGGGATGGGAGATGGCGGTGGTGCGAGGATGAAATCGCTATGTCTTCATGTGACCAGAAGCTTCTTGCGTTACGTAGTGCTGTCACGGCTCTGGATTAGTTGACTATGTTACCTGGCACATACTTTCCCACACCGCACGTGAAACCCAATAACCTCCGGGTCATCACCAAGGTGATCGCTCCACGATCAAATATGTTCCATTTTCACCAAACACTAAGTTTCCAACTTCATATGTTCGTATGTCTGACTGACTGCATGCGCCGACGCAGGTAATGTTACACAAATCTATGTCCTGTTATGCTCGGGAAACAATTTTTCAATTAAACATTTTCCGGAAGTGCTGTTTCTCTTCTCAAGGAAAACGGCCTAAGAGGTCACCAAACTGACAACAGATCCAGAAAATGTTCTTGAAACAGTTTTTCCAAACCGTGCATGTGTTTTGTGAAAACCGTTTTCACACGCACTTTTTCTGAGAGGGTTTTTAGTGTGTGATCGGCTTTTGGACAATAGACACACGCCTTCGGTTGGCAGACACGGACTTCCCCCCTCCCAATCTCCCCCAGCATATCCCTTCTGAGCTGTTTTCACTTTGCTTTTCATGGCTGTGTATGGGTCATTCACGACTCCGCGTGGCACTATTGTGCAGCATTGCGTGCGTTCCATCAGGTAGACTTATATATCCTCAGCGGGGTCGCGTGTGGTCGCGCATGTCGCCATCTGGAGTCCTTTACAATACCTTTACCTTTTCACGCCAAGGCCACAGGTAACTGTTCCAGTTCCCAGGGGAGCGACCTCTAGCGGCTGGGGGTTGCCTCGCTGACCGAGAGGCATCAGATACAGTATCGTCTTCCCTATTAGAACAGTCTGGGTGATGAACCTGGCTAAATTACTGCGGGGGTTGAGTTCTGTGCGTAACAAAAGCTTGGATGTGAGGCAAGACGTGCTAGCTCTGGTATCGCAGAGACTGAGTTACTGATGGTGTTCCGCCCTTTCTCCACGCAGCATCCAGACAATAGTATCATGTGTTTCGGATCTCCGCAAACAGATTTTGAATCTTTACCACTTTCGCAATGAGACTCAGGCTGAACAGAGCGACAAAATAAATAATGTACTCAACAGTCTAAAATAGCGACGACTTTTACGTGGCGGCATGAATTTTTTTTTTTATCGTCACTGAAGAAAAGCTACAAAGGCGGGGAAAATACTGAAAGAAACAAAGTTAAAACAAAGATTTCTTGTGCGACTGTAATCATATCTGTGTGCTTCCTAATGATGAACAGCATTTCAAAATCTCTGTTGGTAGGACCATGACCACGCTGGTGAAACCGTCAAAATTTCCTGACGTAGGCGTTTACAGGGTGAATGCACGCGAGAGTCACGAGGACTGTTTCAGCGTGAGTTATCTCCCTTTACAGACAGTCTGATCTGACGGTTGGAGTGACTGCCCGCTGCTTTACGATGGCGTTTTCCTGGCAAGGTGTGTGCTGCGACAGAGGAGAAAACTTTACACCGCTTGTCTCCGTCTGCCAGCCACAGAGTTTCATGTACCATGTGAAGTTCACACATTCAATCTTTTAGAGCAGTCACCTCCGAACCTGGGGAGAAGCTACTTCTTTCCATCAAGCCTGACGGATGAACAGCTATCACAAATTCCTGGCTGGCAGGCTTGAAACTTTGCTGCCTCTAAAGCAATGTTGACATACAACATTAGAATGTGACAAGCACGCCACAAAGGCCTGCGCATTTCCCACAATTAAAATCACAGTGTGGCTGGATAGGCTGGTGGTCATAGCATGGGACTTGTGTGGCAAAGAATGTATTTTCGAATCCAGCACTGGCCAGAGATTAAATCCTGGAGTTAAACATTGCGCAGACTCCATTCGGCCATCCCCCAGGTCTAGGTACAGTTAATCTGCTTGAACGCAATACGATCTACTTTATTCCAGACAGTACGCCAATAATAATAATAATAATAATAATAATAATAATAATAATAATAATAATAATCCAACTTTACTTTAAATTGTTTGACTACTAGCAATTTTTGAAAAGGGAGGGGGTAACTTAGTCCCGAGTGGTGTGGGGTTGTATCAGAATCCCATATTTTGCACCGAAGTTATAGAAAATGGCATACGCGCTAAAAATGATTTCTATTTGTCCACCACGGGCAGAGAAACGAGTGCCAATGGGGGAAAACTAGAGAGATCGAGCCACTTTTGTTGTAGTAAGCGTGACCGTAATCAGGGCCGTCAAGGGGGTGGGGGTGTTGCTTATATCTTTAGGAAGCTACCCCCCCTCCCCACCCGTCATGACATGGCCAGGGCCCCCGAAAGCCTCGCGACGGGCTTATCTGTGCAACGTTGGTTTTACCCCTCGCATATCCCATGGTTAATTTTTTTCTCACCGCCGTCTTTCCCAAGATTGTGGTCCTGGAAATGTTGACAGTTCTTCGCATTCTTGCAACGTTAACTATTAACATCGGTTAACATCGATGAGCGAACGCTTTTACAGCCCTCATCTTTTGCGGAGGGGGGGGGATCACGGTTCTCTTGAAGAGGAAGAGGGTGGCAAGAAAACGATGAAAGACAGTCTGCACCTGAGCGGCAGTAAAGACAGGTCGAATGTAACTTGGCCATTTCTAGCTGCCGACACAATCCAAACAAGTCGCAGCTGAAAGAAGCCGAACAGACACTGTCCTCTGTCTTAGAAACACTGTCCGCAATTTTGAATTTTGGTGACGTCAGGGTACACGAACGCTCTTCGATTTAGCCAACAGCAACCTTTGACCGCTGAATGTCAACCAGCGCACGAAGTCCTAAAAGCAAGTGAACGGGTATGGACGTTGGTTCGGTCCCTCTACTAACAAGCCGCAGGTTGCCAAAGGTACCCCAAGAGCACATTCGACACAGTTTGCGTCACTTTTGAATCCTTACGCCTAGTTCCTGCTTTAAGCTAACTTTAATGCCGGTTTCAAGCGATGCAGTCCTGAAACGTCAGCCATTAACTTGTTTAAGAGACGTTTAATTAAGCGTAAAGCTGATATTGTCAAAGAACACCTGCTGACATCTGCGCGTGCCAAGCCGGAAGTTTGTGATGGTCATTTTCTAATAAACTGCTGCAGTCATGAACGGAAGCGACCTTGACATTTTCTGACGGTCGTCAACCCCGACATTTGACAACGCTATAAGTGACCCTGCCGGAGAAGGCAGTAGGCCGAGTCTGGCGTGACTTGGAAGCAAAATGCCGTGTTATGTCATAGAATTCGTGACCAGCAGGAGCCACAGTTTCTAATCATCCGCCACCGCCCGCCTCCCTGCCGTCCTGCCAACCTGCAGGCCGTCAGACTGCCCTTGGTTTCTCTTATACGGCCGTTTATCTTCAACGAACCTGGCCACGCATACAACAACGAAGTTCGGTCAAATAAGTCGCACATTTGTCTGCATAAGAAAGCGTCTAAAAGCAGGTCTCGCACGGTCCGACAAAGTACATACAGAAAGAAAACAGTGGTAAAGACGAACCAATCCAGCGGTCCGCTAAAAGATTTTAGTCCATTTCAGATCATTCTAGAGAGCCACAGATCTTCACGAAGCTATATCAAAATTTGTTTAAACAAAAACATGTTATTTGATTATGGCTGGGAAAGTTTATTTAAAAAAACCAGATGCTGGTCTAGCTGATTTGCTGATGTTCTCGCTCGACTTTGTCGAAACGTGTGAGATATGCATTACCCAACATATAAAACTGTTTCTGAAGCGATTTCGGACAGCGACTTCACAAGAAGAATTTTTTTATTCTTCCCGTATTACATACTATTTTTAGCGAAGAAGAAGGCACGCTTGCACGCGCGCGCGCGCACACACACACACTATAAAAATGAAAGACATTGCCTCCTAGACCAGTGTCCGGACAGGACCTGTTCTTGCTTTCAGATGTTATCTACCAGAAACTCCAATAATGATAAAAGTGCAAAACTGACGAATTTTTAACAAGAAGGATGTTATAAACACTCTAAGGCTATTTTTAAACACGATCTCCAAACAAATTGATTAACCAAACCTGACTTTGTCTAAGTGTTATGTCTTCTGTATCCTATCTTCTGTAACCTATTCTAAAGATTGTGTGACTACAAGTAGAAGAATACGCAGCTTTGTTTAAAAGTAATAAAATTCATAAAGGCATCAAAGCGGCAACAACAACAAATGACGAAAAATCATCTCTGATCCCCCCTTGAGGCTCTTTCCAGTCCTACATTACTATCAGCGACAGCAGGATCGCTCACCCAGAATTCTCAGCGTTTGACGTGGAATTGTATTCAACACTGATTTCCTGTCAGAAAAAAATCGTATGCGACTTCAAATAAGAGTATAACAGACGCTATCAATAGTAACTTTTTATTAAAATGATTGTTGCCGATGTAATGCGTTCCTCCCCCTCCCTCCTCCTCCAAGAAAAACTACGGTACTGGCCGGTGATGTTCAAACCACTGGTGTTCGAGGAATACAACAAACCATTGTTTTTTGCTTATATGGATTTTTTAAAATTGCTTATTTGAAACACAAGTATGCGGACATACATAAATTCACGCACGCACACATACACCAGCACACGCACGCACGCACACAACGTGCGCACAACATATACATATACAGACACATACCCACGCATCCAATTAGTTAACGCCAGTATGCTTTGAAAGAAATGTTCAACGAAAGTCTGTTTTCAGTCCGTAGGTCAGCAAAACTTGTCTCTGAGTCTCGCAGGTGCGGCCTCGACACAGAACGGGCAGCTATAGGACCCTGACGTGCAGACGGACTGTCGAGTCCCACTCCCCTTGGGGATCGGCCAAGCTGCACGTGCATAAAGACGGCAGCGAAACAAAATGAAGCGAGTGGTATGTGAGGTGTACACTGTAAAACAACAGGTAGCTGTGCACTCCAGGCACTTTGGGCGGACGCAGATGTTCTCATCGCGCACTGGACGCGTGTCACATAGTCCAAGAACTTTTAATTTCACACGAACTGAACACTTGAGCCACTTTCACACGGACTGACACACCTGGTTAGTAAGTCTCCTAATGTCTGTGTATACTGTCAACCAGGCTAACATTCCCGTTTAGGTTTTTTAAAAAGTTAATTTAACAGGAATTTAACTGTAGGAACATTAATTTACAGTGCGGTCTGTTGGAATGGCAGCCTGTGTGTGGTAACTGCCTGAACTTATCGTGCTGGTTCTGCCTCACGTCTTCCGAGTTCCTGTGGAAGAGCTGGGCAGGTCTGGTGTTGAAGGCTTGAGAAAAGCTGACTGCACAAGAAAAGTCGCCTCCGCTGTCACAAAGCCCCCATGGTGTCGGGAGGCAGGTCCACCACCTCCTCAATGTCGTCGTTTGGAATTATGTGGATCGTGCCGTCGGCGATGGCCCCTCCGTCGGAAGTGTCGATCACTTGTGCCGACGTCACATCCGGCATGCTGTCACCTGAAAGCGTATGTTCCTCTGCGAAGCACAAGACAAAAAAAGTGATTCGAACGAGGACAGAGTCCACAAAACGACTGTTATAACATATTAATGAAGAAACCCTCTCTGATCCGTTAGCCAGTCTCAGTCCCGCACCTATGTCCGTTCCAACACCTGCAGACTCTTACAAACCAAACTGAACTCCTACGTTTTTTTTTCTTACTATTTCTTTTAATATATTGTGACAGAACTCCGATTGGATGTAACAAAAATATAGGTCATATTTTTTTCAAACGAACCTAATTTTAGGCAGTTGAAGGAAAGACACAAAATGAGAGAAACAGTAGGAACAAGCGGTGGCAACTTGAGATGTAAACTGATAAAAACAAAGTAACGGAATCAAGAATGTTAGTACAGACAGATGTCTGACCGTTGTTGTTAGTGAAGAGGCCAGATGATTTTTTTAAGATTCCATACACTCAGTTTTCTAGTTGGGAGAAAGTGTGTGCTAGGGATTGTATTCAACAGGAAAGAGTGGACTGCCGCAACAACCTGTGGGTGTGCGATTGCTAGGCCCGTAGAGTATTCACAGCAGAGCCGAAACCCAGGCACGTCAGTGTATACGTGGAATTGTGGGAGTTATTCCAGCCTCGTGGCAGCTGTTAACTGCTCCTTATAATTCGTAACCGTGAAGGACAATTAACTGTAACTGCAGCCTTTGTTCGGTTTGACAAATGACCACGGCCGATGAAAATTATCATGACGCACAGGATGTAATTAAGTCCGAGTGGCCACGACACAGTGGAGGGGTCAGGCGGCGCGGAGCCCGCTTGAATCCACTGGTAGGATCATGGAGAGGCCTAGGGCTGCAGACGCAAATAAGTGGTCGATTTCCAGAACTCTGGGGTCGCTGCCTTGCTTCACACACAAGCTGCCCTGGGTATCGAATCAACAACCTTTCAACTGTGAAAACCAGCATCTTCGCCACTCGGCTATGGACCAAAAAGGCTGGGTTTCTTCGCTGTAATTATAAGTAGCGCTGCGGTGTCTCACCGTAAGTCGGGTCCCGTTGCTAAATTTACACCCGAATAGCCACTGTTTGGGTATAACTATTCCTTTCTTATTCCTGGATAAAATTCGGTATGAGCATGGCGCGAATAAGGAAATACTATTTGATAAGTTATTTTAAAACGGGGGGGGGGGGAGATTCTCATTGAGTGCGCATGCGTTATGGTCAGCATTTCACTTCTTCTCTGTAATCACTGTGCTGGCAATAAAGAATCCCCAAGCCAAACTGATCCAGCACAACCAGCAGTGAGGTCGAAATTCTGCTTGAAGAACTGACAGTGGAGAGACCTCCATTGCTGGGTGCAGTCATCCTGAAAATTACTTTTAAAACAAAACCTTTAACTTTGAGGAAATAACAGCCCGCGTGTCTGTGACAGCGTGACACTGACCTGTAGCGTAACTGTGGTGTTAAGCTCCACGCCGATTCACAACTTCTATGCCAGCATTAACCTCATCTACAATGCCAAAATCCAAACATATATTTTTGACATATTTCTAAATAATCAAGTATGTCGAACGGATTGTCTGTGTTCTTGAAAACGGTGTTTCGGCGAAACAAGCTATTCGTTCCGGGGACGACAGAATAACTTTATTACCGAATAACTAGGGGAAAATAGGCTATTCGGTTGTTGTGCATGGGGAATTCAAAGAGCTTATTCTAGACTATCCGCCACGAGAAGAATAAGTCAGACATTCAGTGTTCTTGCATACGGGGCCAGACCGGCCAGTACGCTATTCCTGATTGGCACACAGAAGTCTGAGCCACTTGATGCTACCCCTCAGAGTAGACTTTCACGAGATCCCGCTTCCGATTCCGCTTGGCATGATTCTCAAACGGCGCGAGAGCCAAGCTGGTTTCGACCTGATAAAACTTCCTATTCGCCTTCGTCTTCTCCGTGTTCATATCCACGAGTTCGCGCTTCCGGTGGCGCTTGGCATATTCCCTAACGGCGATAGAGGTTAGCTTGTGTCAGTCCTGATCCCCACTTCCTGTTTGCCTTCATCTGATCTTCTCAGTGTACGTACAAAAATGTACATTTTTCGGGTATATTAAGCATAAAATACATATATGATATAAAAGTACGTTTTGATACTAAATATGTGTTTAAAACCTTCCACTTACACCTTAAACCATGGCTTTTCGTGGTTGTTCGTGATTTTTCGATCTTTCGTAGGACGCCGGCAGCGATCGAGCAGCAGACGATCTCATTTAGACACGCTCCTTAAAACTTACGTATATAACTGCACATTTCTGGTATTTTAACCATCAGATACTTACAAAACTGCATTCTGATTCTGAATCAGCCTTTAAAACCTGTTATTTACACCTTTAACCATGGCTTTTCGTGGTTGTTCGTGGCTTTTCGGTCTTTCGTAGGACGCCAGCAGACGAGCAGACGATAACGTTCTGACACATTACTTCAAACTTTACGTACACAAGTCTACATTTCGGGTATATCAAATACTCACAAAAGTGCATTCTTAGATTAAATCTGCCTTTAAAACATTTTCTGTACACATTACACGATTGCTTTTCGTGGTTGTTGTGGCTTTTCGGTCTTTCGTAGGACGCTACCAGACGAGCAGACGATTGATACCGTTTAGACATATTACTTCAAAATATGTGTATGAAACTCTACATTTCGGGTCTATTATGCATCAGATAAGTGCATTTCGATACGAAATATACCCTGGCTTTTCCTGGTTGTATGTGGCTTTTCGGTCTTTCGTAGGACGCCGACAGATGAGCATGCGATAACATTTAGACATTACTTCAATTTTTACGTAAGAAGGTGTACATTTCGGGTACATAAACCATCAAATACTTACAAAGGTGGATTTTGATACTAAATCTTCGTTTAAAACTTTTTGTGTTTAAAGGCTTTTCGTGGCTATTCGTGGGTTTTCGGTCTTTTTTATGATCCATGAGGTGTTGGATTTTGGACAGCATGATTTTTTTTAATCAATGACATGAAAAGAACAAACATGGGCACTCGCCATTCAAAAGCAGTTCTTTAAGCGAATTTGCGAGGGTATAAAAACGCTTTGATAGTATGCTGCTGCTTGTTTTAATGTTTTTGTTCAAGTACATATCCGAGATACAACTGAGGAAATCGATATTGCAAAGTGCGTTATTTGTCAGTAAATTGAAATGAGCTCACAAAAACTTTCTTAAGTGGGTATTATAAATTTAGTACTCACAGCCACTGTATCCGATCATCGTTGTTTGGAAGGAAATGCAGCTGAACAGGTCGTTTACGTGGTCATTCGAAATGCAAAATTGGTTTATGCTCAAAAAAGTGCGTTAATCGCCCTCGATCCAAACTTTTCTGTTGTTTGTGCAATTAGTTACCGAGCAGGTGTCACCCCCATCTTTTATTTTATTTTTTTTTTACTTGGTCTTTTCATTTTCTGACTGGACAGCGGATTGTTTGCGAGATGCATTCATCAACTTATAGCCAGTTAAGCGGAAGTGAGTATCAGGAACCTCTGTGAAATGACCGCGGCCACAGGTTCCATAAGGAGGGCGTGGAAACTTATGAAGATGTAGAGGAAAAAAATCGCATCCGGGCCAGTCTTGTAATGTTGTTACGTGGTGACGTAAGGAAAGAAGCAAATACATCACGTTTAATGATGTTTTAAACAACAAAACTATACAAGAATGAAAAAATATGTAACTCCAACAAGAAGTACTGGCAGCGCTCAACATAACCGTATGCAGACACATGCGGCCATGGGAGCTTAGCGTACCCAAACACGTAGCAAAGAGAGGGCCGAAAGAAAGGAACTTGGCAGATCCTCAAAAAAGATCTGCCATCCCTTTCTTTATAACGACGCTAGTCTTCACACAGCTAGCCCTCGGTACACAACGTGTGCATACAGAGAATCCCTATTAAATGTAGTCAACCCGCTCGCTAAGCTAGTGCTGACAACTAGGATCCAAAGACAAACACAACATAGGACAATTACAGTACTTCTTGTTGGAGTTCTCATTTGATAATTTAAAGCGCTCGATCCTCATTTGTTCTTTATTTAAAAAATATGTACTTCTGTGAATCAACCATCGTGGTAAGAAGTATTCTTCGAAACTATGGAACTAAGTGACGGCATGTCGTGAACAGAAAATAAATCACCACTAGAATGTAAATCCCTTATATTAGAATAACTTTATTCAGACACGTGTTTGAAATAAAAAAAAATAACAGTCCGCAGTTTTATTTATTGCCTGACCTTAATTTTTTTAACATCCACAAACTGCAAACATGTTTTAAAAAAAATTTATATAGATGTTTATGTTTTAGGAAATAACAGAGCTGAACACCGGTTCGAAATGTTGTTTCGGTTACCATGATATATGTCGTATCTTTAAAACATCATGCCCCGATCATGTCTGGACTTCATGAGGTGAAACTTTTCACTGGTTACAACTTTTGATAAACACTGCCAACTGGGCAACAGTTCAGCATATTTATGATACAATGTGGAATAACTTTAGACACTTTAAACTTCCCTTTTAAGCGTCTGTACTTTATTTTATCATTTTGTCTCCTTGTGTCATACTATGTCTCTGCTTTGTAATGTACTCCCATATTTAAAAGACACCACGAACGAAAGAACGAAAGAAAGACAACGCCCAGTTCAGACATCTTGGTGTATATTCGAATAGAACACAACTAAAGTTGTTCCCCACGTACAAACAGCCGTGGATCAAAGCGCTCAGCCGGTGAGCTAAGAGAAACAAGCCAACAGGACTGGTTTATTTCCTTTTCTAGGCGTGCGTGGGGAGACCTTATAGCTAACATTCCGCGGGTGGTTGGACATGCACACCTTTGCAAGGAACACGGCAC
The DNA here is from genome assembly GCA_004794575.1 of Lanistes nyassanus. Lineage (NCBI taxonomy): Eukaryota > Metazoa > Mollusca > Gastropoda > Architaenioglossa > Ampullariidae > Lanistes > Lanistes nyassanus. The sequence goes on along the minus strand of SMGT01016915.1, from coordinate 288,046 downwards.
AAAGGAAAGTCGGGGTGTGTCGGGGCAGAGGAAATCTAATTGAAAAGCACAAGCAAACACAACAGCCAGGGTGCCGCTGGTAGATCACTGGAGCAGGACTAGCAGGAAATGCGAAGTGGATGGGACCATAGACTTAGAGCCTTTTAGAGGACGCGTCGGACCAGATTTACATCTGCAACTAACAGCTACGTGTTTCGGTATGAAGGCATAAGTCAAGGTCGCGTGTTTGAGGGGGGGGGGGAATATTCAATGTTCCTCTTCAACCTCCTTTGTTGACACACTTGTGACAGTGGCTCACCCAGTAAAAAGCGCAAGCTGCTTGACTCGCGAAACTTGTGGAAAACACGATCGTGCATACTGGAGGCAGTGTTTGGCATTCCACTGTTCTGTTGAAGCGTCGCTAAAACACCTCCCTACCTCCCCCACTCCTCCCGTGGTGAAGTGCACGCGAGAGGCCGAGACGTACCGCTGCTGCGCTTGAAATAAGATAACGCAAGACACAGGCAGCACATGTACCCCGGTAAGGTACAACACAGACACACACACACACAAGGTGGAAGAGAGAAGCTGAGCGACAGCATAGCATCGCGTTTCACACAGCGCGACGTGTTGCCGTTTGAGACGCGTGACCTCGCCGGAGCGGTAGGTGGCAGCGAGGCCGTGCGACGCCAGGAGATAGGGCATCCGCCCCCGCTTTCCCACACCGCACAGACCTGATTTCCCTCCTCCATCCATTCACAGCGCTCGCTCCAATACCGAGGAAGGCGATGGATTCACCCTCCTTCTCCCCCCACCCACCCTGGACGGTGCAGACTGTAGGGCTGCCGCTGATCGCTCCTCATCCCCTCTCCACGCCTGCTCCCTCCTCAGTCCCATCCAAATACCTATAGCGGCTCGCGCAAGGACCCGTCCGTTCCACCCGCCCCCCCCCCCCATCCTCACAGCCCCCCCCCCCAAATGACTTCAGACTCCCAGCTGCTGTTTGTCAATGAAATTCCTCCAGTGTCTGGCCCTTGAATGAAATTCTTCCATCAGAGTGCAGCTAGCGTCGCTGTTCCACCCAAAGGCGATCACAAATCCAGTCTTCACACAATCTTTTGCTGGCCAATACTCAGAGTATGTAGTCGGTTCTCCCGATGTTCACATCACAATTCATGAAGCAGAATTGACTGTCGTCGAGGGGAGGAGGCTAGGAAAAATGCAAGGAGACACTTTATCAGACTAGCGGCCACGCGGCCAGTACCCAGACACTCATTAGAAAAAAAGCAACCAAAGACATTCAGGCGGTCATGAATTCTGAACTGACAAACGTTCTCTGCCGCAACTTCCTGTTTCCCCCAGACCAAAAGTCTGCAAGGAACTCTTGCTGTTTATTCCTTCCTGCATGACTCACGAGCCTGCTGTCGGCCTGGCCTGGTGACAGGGTTATGAGAAAAGCTAGCTTGCAGTTTGTTCATCTTGCCACCTGTGCCAGGTCTCTGCTTGAAGCTAGTTTCCACAGACTCAGTGCCAGAACTGATTGCAGCATTTAAGCAAGAGAAAGACAGGAAGAGAGAGGGGGGGGGATAACTCGAACTCTTTAACGATGCAACCCAAATATAGCTTCTGCGTCAAAGTTGGTTAGTTACTGATACCGGTGGTGGTTATTTAGAGGGACAGTGCTTCCACCTTGCGGTGATTAAGCACTGAAAGAACCACCAGACTAATGGCTGCAGTAAGGTGGTCAGTGCGGACAGGCAGTTTAATGTGCCGAATGGAGTTTGCAGAATGTTTAACTCCAGGAATTAATCCTTGGCCACACCGACATGCACTTGAAGACGCCGCCGCGCTCTTTTCCTTTCACACATCGCTCCAGTTAGAGACAGGATAGGGAGGGAGAAACCAGCTGTGAGACTAGGAGACGCCGGCCTTCGTAGGCAGAAAAAGTTAAAAGATTCCATTCAGTATCTATGAACACTAGTCAACTCATTTCCAGTGGGACTGATTTCTTGCCTCTGACAATCGCAGCTCGAGTACAGAAGCCCCGTGATGCCCTAATTACACTCAGAGCTACATTCAACACCGAGTACAAGTTATCTACCTCTCTTCCAAATCTATCTCAAGAGGAAGCCAGAGAAACAAGGAATATACCATTCAAATATATATTATACAATTATGTATAATATGTTCCAATGAACTATTCCCGACAGACAAGTTGCGAATGGCTCTTTATTTCAGAGAATAAAGCAAGAAGTAAATAGAATATTTCTCTCTCCCCCCCCCCCCACCATCTTCACTCCCGGGAGAAAGGAGATGGCGACATCCACGGTCCTCCAGCCTGTGCACCAGACTCTGGCCTCCCCCCCCCCCTACCCCAGCTCTGCGGGCGTGAACGAGCGGGTACAGGAAAGGCTGGCTTGGGAAAAATAGTACTTCTTATCCCATCTAAGCTGATGATGAATTACCAGGGTCTTAGTAGAGACAGAATTAATTTCCTACTGGCCCGTATTTACACGAATCTTGACTACAGGCACCTACTGTCCCTGACAACCACCGTCAGGGCAAGATGATGTACGCACGGCCACACGCATATTAATGCCCGCATCCACCAGTACTGCTGCGTGATGCACGAGCACACACATTTGTCTCTCACATACATCACTTTCGAGGTAAAGCTAAGTATTGTTTCAAAGGCCTTGAAAGAACAATTTTTTGTATCTGTTTCTCTCGCACACACAGCACTTTCGAGGTATAGCTCAGTATTGTTTCAAAGGCCTTGAAAGAACAATTTTTGTATCTTTGTTTCTCTCTCTCACACACACACACACAGCCTCTTTGGTGTCTCTACCACAGGGTCATGACCACAGCGCTCACAGCTGATAGAGGTCAAAAGGTTAGCTCCACTCCCTCCCTCACCATCACTCCCCGGGTGTGTCTCGCCGTAACTCCGTCCCACCCAGGCAGCACGCTACATCAGTTGCCGGCCCTTGCGTGGAGTCCGTCACTTCCCCGGCAGTTCACCTTGCTTACGCTGAGCCCTGGAGTGGTAGGGAGGGGGCATGGCGAACAACGACCACCACTCTGCCCCTCCCTGCTATTTACGTTCTCAGTCAGTGTGTCACTGACAACGGATGCGGTAGACACACACACACACCCCACGTCAACAGGGCACGCTCTCTATCTCTCGTGTGTGTGTGTGTGTGCTTGTGCCTTCAGCCACTCCCCGCAAAGACGAGTTAAAGGACTAGAACATATTAGATCCAGAAAATACAAACTGCGCGCACTACAAAGAACGACTTGAAGACACAAAGCCATGAGAACTGCTGAAAATCATTTCTTTCGACTTTGTTTTTTCCTCTCCCTCTCTCCGACCTCTTCCCCCTGCCTGCCTGCATGCATGCATGCATGTAAGAGTGTAGGGGTTCCGATGGTTCAAACTGCAGCTTATCTGACCACACGATGTGTCAGTACCCCATGGTGGGCTGTGTAGTCAGTCTCCTACCTGTTCCAGCCCATCACTAAGCGAGGGGAAGACCAAAGTACTGTGGGGTGGGGCTCGGAGGGAGATGAAAGGTTGTTTCCTTATCCAGCCTGTGAGCCAGTGCTGCGGGGTTCACGGCGTGTGTACTGCCGTTTGCAAGTTAGCAGACCTTCAGTAGGCAAACTCCTTCCCCCCATCCTCCCCACCACCACCACTTCTCGTGTACTCTCTCGCGTTGATTCAGAGAGGAACTTCGCTGACCTTGTTCACGAAATCCCACGGTGAAGCGTGTGATAAACAGCAGTCTGACGCTAGTACCAGTGCCAGAGTTTCTGGTGGCCCACAGATACAAGCGCTGCGGCCAGAGGATACAGTGTGCGCTAAGGCGGAAGTGTAGTTCAGCGATTATGTGGATAACTGAAATCTGTTTAATCCTTCCCTTCCCTTATCCCTCCGCCCCGCCCCCATCCAACGTGATGCTGGATAAACGTATACTGAGCTGATACCGGCGCAAAATATGGACATCTGGAGGTTCTCAGTGGTTGTTACTTTTTTTCCCTCTCCCCCGATACCTGTTCCTACCGCATGCATGTGCGCGCGTACACACAAACACAACCCACATAACAACGTTCACAAACATAAACATTAAGAATATAAATTAGTAAAGAAAGGGAGGCAAAAGTAAAGTGCCCCCTGGCACTCCTGCGGTGTGTATGGGCAAAGACAGGACAGTCAGACAACAAAAACGGAACTCCAAAGCACAGGAAGAATCGCACTGCACCAGTCGTGGTCAGTTGATGATTATGACGACGACGACGACGATGATGATGATGATGTTTTGTGAGAATCTGTGATATGATCATGTGAACGCAAGAACACTTCACTCACGCGACAGTTGTCAAACTAAACATGTATGGACACTCTGTGGAGTTACTTCCCGTTGTCCTTTTTGCCCACGACAGGCTACTGACATTACAAGCACCGTGAGCTCTGGTGGGCCTCTGACCATACATGACACGGTGAAGGTCTCTGACCCTATAATTTGATCTATGTCCGTAGGTCAGGCCATTTTTACGTGTGCAGAATCCGTAGTCATTGGTGAAAGGGAGGGAACACAGTCATTCCAGCTTCAAGAAAAGTCGAGTTATACACCTTGATTTGGGTTTTACAATCACTGAGCAGCTAAATTAAATTTTCTTTGGGTTTTTTTCCGACTACTCCAAGACACACGGGACATATAGCCTTATTATTATTCTATACGAAAAAGGAAACTTCGAATCGAATTTTTTTAAAGTCAGAAGACCACATGAGAATATTGGACTAAATGGAATCTGAACCTACCACAAACATATAAAATATCCGACGCATTTGGCCGGTGCTGTCTCTTTTTCCTATCTGCCTACGCTAGATAATCCTCTTGTTTGTTTGTTTTTTTTAAAAATTCATTTTGATTTCCTTGTCCTGACGAAGGGGAATGCCTTGAAACGTCGGCTCGACATTTGTCTTTTTCCTACGCAAACTACTACTTTTTTCCATCCTACGGCGTTGTTCCTACACACTTTTAAATTTGCAACAAGAGGTTTTCATGGCCTAAATTTAAAAAGCAGGCACAAAATTGACAAGTCGACCATGCATAAATTATGGACAGGCAAAATGAAGATGTTTGGTCGCCGATTGCGTAGCAGACGAGATAGCAAAAAGCATCTTAGTTACTTCGCCCTCGCGGTGAGGTCATCAAACGTTTGCCACGTTGCAACCGTTCCCCTGTTCGGCCGACTTGAACGTGGAACGAAGGCGTCACGTGACCAAACGGAGTGAACAGCCGCGTATTGCCGACGGCGAGGTTCGCGAAATCTCGCCAGAATAAATGTGTTGCCTAAGGCGAGGTTTCGCGAAACCTCGCGAGGAGCCCCTCTCGCAGGAAAAACCTTGCAAGGGCTCGCGAGGAGCCTTTAGGGCATCTTCGCCGGCAAGAGAAAGATGGCCGACAAAACCTATGTAGACCTAAAACCATGACTTTTCGTGGCTGTTCAGTATTTCGTATACACGGCAGACGAACAGACGATAACAGTAGTTTTCAGTACTGACACAAAACCTTCTGTTTAGAACTAAAACCATGACTTTTCGTGGGTATTCGACATTCGTGGCTGTTCGGTATTTCGTGTACATCGCAGACGATAATAGTACTGACATAAAATGTACGTAATCAAGTGTCGATTTATGGCATTTTATGCATCAAATAATTCAGAAAGTGCATTCAGATGCTTGATATACCTTTAAAACCTTTTATTTAGACCTAAAACCATGACTTTTCGTGGCTATTCGGTATTTCGTATACGCGGCAGAGGAGCAGACGATAACACAGTACTGACACAAATTTGAAATGTACGTACTCAGGTGTCCATTGTTGCCATTTTATGCAACAAATAATTCATAAAGTGCATTCTGATGTTAAATACACCTTTAAAACCTTTTATTTAGACCAAGGACTACTATGATTATAGTAGTCCTTGATTTAGACCTAAAACAATGACGTTTCGTGGCTGCTCGGAGTTTCGTATGACCGCATGTTGGCTCGAAAAACTTCCGCCTCGTGCGCGAGACTCTTTGATGTTTCCTACAGACGCTCGCTCGCTAGAGATCTCGCAGGCGAAATCTTGCAAGGGTCTCGCCCTTAGGCATCGCGCGTGTAGTTGGTTCCCAGCACCTCTCGCGAGAAGAACCTCCCTAACTCGCGAGGAGCCTTTAGGGCGTCTTCGCCGACAAGAAAAAGACGGCGGGCAAATTTGTGGGACTCATCTTTGCAGATCGCAGCTTTTTCAACTGCATCATTATAAAAAAAAAGAATTTGACGCTCTACAAAACAGTAAGTACTTTTTTATGCTGACCCAATCGCTGGTATTTACAAAAAGTAGATGTGGTGTGTTTCCCAAATATAAAAATATAGTAGGTGAACTCAAAAACGTCAACGTGTCTAGTGGTGCGCCGGTTTTTCCGTGAAGCCGACGCATCTGCAAGCTCTTTCTGCTATAACGTTTTCTGGTAATTTTAAGTTTGTCGGCCTATACTTAATATAAAACGCAAGTAAATGTGGTTGTGAATCTGTAGAAAATAAAGTAACAAAAATAATAAATAGTAAAATAAGAAATTAAGATTGCAAGACGGTATAGTTTAGCCGTGTGTAAAGTATGAATAAGTGTAATGGTAAGTTTGACAAAATAAGGGATTAATGTAAATAACGTTTTAATAAACCTGTTTTGTTAGAAAGAAAAGTGGGATTGTACCCTTATTGCCTAGTCGCTGTTCAGTATTTCCATTTTAAATGAATTTTTTAAAACGCACACGCAAAGAAAAAAGTGTTGAAAATACAACTATAAATGATGTTAATAGGCGTTTTGTCTCTAAATTGTGAATGTGTATTTCCAGCTCTGCTGTATATTTTCTGATTCAGATACCAAATCATTTTTGACCGCAACAAGACGACTGCACAGATCTTATATATAAGATCTGAGACGACTGGTCAATGCCGCGTGGCATGGCCATATATGGATATTAATGGCCGGTCATACGAAACCCCGCATAGTCACGAAAATTCATGGTTTCAAGTCTAAATAAAAGGTTTTAAAGGTATATAAAACATCAGAATGCACTTTCTGAAGTTTCTGACGCATATTATGCTAAAAATCGACGCTTGTGTGCGTACATTCTACAGATTTGTGTCCCTACTGTAGTGTTATCGTCTGCTCGTCTGCTGTGCATACGAAACCCCGCATAGCCTCCCATAGCCACGAAAAGTCATGGTTTTAGGTATAAATAAAAGGTTTTAAAGGTTTATCAAGCATCAGAATACACTTTCTGAAGTATATGATCTATAATATGCCAAAAATCGACGCTTGTGTACGTACATTTTACAGATTTGTATCAGTACTGTTATCATCTGCTTGTGGCAATGGGCCTGCAAAGTGACGTCACCCTGACACCACCATCAAGCTTGAGCTGCGGTTCAGGTCGCTTGTTTCATAACTGTCTTTCGGAGTCCTGCTGACCATGCTTCACAAGGTTATCGAAGGAAACGTTACTGTAAGTCCAGCTTTCAATGCAATGCCTTTAAACTAACAGAGTGGTACTAAAACTTAGCAAATCAAATGGCATCAGTGCACCTTTTTTTAAATCTCTCGATCATTGTTACATAGTGACCTCCCCTGGTACGTGTAATTTTCTGAGTGAAGTAGTCGCCGTTTCTGTTCGGAAATGCCGACGGTGAAACCGTAAAGCAATGTGTATGGGGAACCTGCAATTACTACCCATGTTTATAAAAGATTGTCTGAATGTATCTGTATTTCTGATTAGGTCAGAAAACACTTCACTGTTACTTAGGCATATTAAATCTGAAAATACAGCTATTTATCATTCTGCAAGAATAAGGATAAACATCTGGAAGAATGTGCAAAACTGAAAATATTAAATAAAATGAGTTTTTTGGGGGACAAGGGATCTTGTGTTTGATTCCTTCATTCAGACAAGCAGAGTAAACTGAAGAAATGAAGATGGCTCAATCTATATAGTTCTCCAGATTTAAAATTACTAGGTTATCCTAGGTGGAGTGACACAATCGTCAAATGAATTTGTATGCAGTAGTTTTCAACTTTAAGTCAATATGGAGGCAAATGATATTTGCAAGAGTCAATACCTCTACAATCTCCAATTTATATCCACACTACATGAAAATGATCTAAGCATTGTCTGTTGCACTGATGGGTCACAACCTATGCTGTTTCACTGCTTTGATCCCTCGATTTACTGTATCAGTCTGGTAGTTATGTCTTCTGCCTCAGTGGTGCAACGACTACGAGGTCAGTGGTTTTCACCCTGTTTCTTTTGCCTAAATCTCAAAAATTGGCAATCAGCTGTCATGCCACTTGCCTGTTAGGACTGTTGTCCCAATGTCAATATGATGTGATTGGGTGGGACTGAAAGTCTGCGTCCTAGAAATCCCAGCATGGAAGCAAGGAACACCAGATATGCACTTAGTTTGCAATTGGATAGGGTAATTATCAATATGTCAGTACGCAGGAAGTATTAGAACATGTCAGTTTCCTGGGTTGACAACACCTGAAAGTCACTGAACATGAAGAACCTACTGTAATATATAGCGTGGGTTGTGACAGCAGTTGAAAGTCACTAAACTTTATAGCTAACCTACTAAAACAAAGGGCGGGGGGGGGGGGGGGGGGGG
>SMGT01016915.1:216393-240420 GCA_004794575.1 Lanistes nyassanus | reverse complement strand
ACACGTACAGTAAGTGACTGACAATAGAGCTCCTACTCTTGTCACCACCGCAACAACAACTTCTGCGATACACAATAACAAAGCTATCAAACTGAATCAATAAGTGACCACCAAAAGAGCACCTACTCTTGTCACTGTTGAAACACTACTTTTCCGCAGAACACAGAGACACTCAGTGACCGCAACAGAGCACCTACTCTGGTCGCTACTGATACAACAACTTCTGCGATACCCAGCTCCAAAGCTATTCAACAAGTGACCACCAACAGAGCACCTACTCTTGTCACTGCTGAAACAACTATTCAAGACCAACAAAGAAGTTATGACACTGTACAACCAACACTACCCACTTGGCGTACGTGCCCAGCAACTAGCTTATGACGTCTCCTGTCTCCGGCAGGATAAAACCATCTATCTTATCAACCCAAGTCCCCGACTCTAAGATAATCTATGGCAAGAGCAGTCCTACAAGGCACTACCAGTCACTTACTACTTTGTCTAGTAGTCGGCAGAATACACCCCGGGTACCTGCGTGAGATGCTGAAGTCCTTTGCTCTTTTCACGTCTCTGGCTAATATGGCAAGGGCAGAGGTCAGTGGGTTTACACGTGTCCGCTTCTTGTCGTCTTGCTACGTTAACACTCCATCCGAGTGTCTCTCCCTGTGTGTATCTCTCGGTCTGTGTCTCCCCCTGTGCATCGCTCTCCTATCTGTGTATATCTCGATCTAACATTTTTACCTCCTTATGTAGTAAGCGTTCTGACGCACTACCCTCAAGTAAACCGGTTCTAGCCAGACTAGGGGGAGCAGGGCGACTTCCATGACCAATGGCGTAGCATTACCCCTACCTAAGTGTTCAGAAAGGGCGGAGCGATTAACCTGGTGATGACGTATCTCTCCCTACTAGCTGACAAAAGGGAGGAGCTAAAAGGCTTACCTAGGAGTGACAGGTAATAGCCTAGGGTGACATGTGACATGCATTAGTGGGACACAAGAGTGTTTCAAGGACCACAGCAATGATCTACCCATGATGTGCATTAAAAATGACCAACCTGCACAGTCAACATCTTCCTGTGTGTCAGACAATTCACCTCCAAGGGGGATTAACTCTGATTTGATGCCAGCAGGGATGATGCTGTTGGTGTCAAGGGCTGCAAAACAGTTTCAGTAATCTTTGAGAATTTCATTCTGGTCACCATTTTTGTTTTTGGTACAAAATTAGTCCCACGAATCATCCTGTAAATGATTCAAATGAGGGCTAATGAAAATGGTGCAGGGCTGAGTTGTTATTTTGAACAATGTTTACCCTTTCAAATTTACAGGTACACTTAAATAAGGTAAGCGAATACAAATATGGAATATCAACTCAAGCTTATTCCAGAAGTCCAGCCAATAACAGTGATACAACGGCAGTATGGCACAATGATGACATAGCTGTGGCATGACAGACTAAACGTATATCTGCAACATGACATACAGATAACAAAAATGCACGATGACACACTGATGACCTACCTGCAGAATAAAACTTTGATCACATACCTGCAGCAGAATCCAAAGACAGGCGGTCACCTTCAGGCCCCAGAGTGAGTGTTGTGGGTGCTGCCGAAACAGAAGAGGAATCGCTAACAGGGATAGTCTTCGGGATGATCTGTGGAATCGTGCTTTTCACGGCAGCCTGAAATGCTGGAATGCTCTGCAATGACAGGAAAATGGGACACATTCATGCAGATGCAACAGTCAAATATGCAATCACTTGACAGACTTTTTTTTATTGTACTGCCAAATATAATGTACAAAAGCAAGAAAAAATCCTGATATGGTAGTATGCCACTTGACTTCCGCTGGTCTAAACGACTGTGTTATCATTTCAAGAAGTGAGTAGCTATCATTGTGAAAAAGAAATAAAAAGCCTAAATTTTAAAAAAAATCCTTTCCCTATCCTTCCACGATATTCCATCAGCAGTTTTACATCCTAATTGCTGCATCAGGTTCTCAGTTAAGACTTAAGTCTGGTAGCTTGAAACTGTGACGTTCATTGGCTGCAGGCAAGAAATACTCTCAATAAGGAGAAAGTCTGGCACTAATGCGCTTGATGTGCAAGAACAGTGAATTCAGCAAACAAATGCAAGAGGTTACAGAAAGTGTTTTGCTAAAAGATTCCCCCTGAGTTACTTTCTACATACAGAAAAAGCATTTCTTGGCTGCAGGCACTGGATATCACGTGTAAGGGGTCATTACAATTGCAAACCTGCAAAGGTGCCATGACCAATGTCTGTCCATTTGCACCTGGTAAAATTACAGCTGGAATGGATGTCGGAGTGCTGCTCTGACCTGCAATGGGATATCGTCTGGGCCGACCACGTCCTCGTTTCACAGCTGAAAAGTAGCAACAATTTTGATCTCATCTTTGGTTTTTAATCCTTTCTTCTGCAAGTTCTTTAAATAACTCTGTATGCATATGACTCAACTAGTTTTCAACTTATCTTTTAGCCTAAGTCAAACAAATTTCCCATGCTGAGCATTTTATTGAAGCTACTAATAAAGCAGTGACCTAAAGGAATATAATTTCAATGGTAATTTTCACGCTCTCAGAAATGTAATCACTCTAGATGCATGATTCTGCTGTCCTGTACTAACACTAGCAGTCAGCACTAATTATGTGAAAGTCAAAACCACTCATGCAAAGGCAAGTTGCATTGAATTTTTGTCTCTTTCTCTCCTCAGGATAGAAGAAAAAAGAATTAAAAAAAGCATAGGAAACATTTAGTAATTCGTTAACATAGTAAAAAACATCGCACACAAGACCTAAAAAGAACCTCCGTCACTTACGTGTCATAAAGGGATTGAATGGTATTGTGTCTTTTTTAACTTTCTGCCGCCGTACATTTCCATATATGGTTACATCGGGGTCCTTTTCATCATCAACAACACCTTCTTCTTCACTAGAAGCTTCTAGGATGTCATAATCTGTTATCAAACATTAGATGAAGCTCTTGACTGCTATGTCTCTTTGCACATCGACAACACTTCTTTCTTCGCTAGACTCTTCAGAAAGTCTTAATCTGTTATCTTACATCAAACAAAAGGCAGCAATTAATGACACTCTGCATTAACTCTTTTGAACCGACAGCACTTTGCTTTCTTCAGATTCTTACGAATATCACTATTTGTTGAAACAGAAGAAACAAAGCATGCCTCATGCTGCACTGCATCATGAGGCCCTGAGTCTCCAAAAAGACACTTCTTCTAAACAAAATAAAAGACGTAAAAATAACAAGAAAATTTAACATTCTCCTATTGTCTCTAAGCATAGCACTTGTTATCACTGTAAAAATGTCAGCAAGTTCCTTTTAGATCAATCCTGCATATCTATTACATTGTGAAAAAAATACTCTTTAATACAGTTTAAGTGTTTCTAAACTCTCCCTCTGTAAGCATCATCCACAGCATCCTCCCTCTGTGCAAAATTTCAATTTGTGAAAATGATTTATGAACACAATGGCCATGCTTTGCTACGCCACTCTCATGGGAGACATCCGCTCATGGAAATGAATTACATAAGGTGACCCAGGAAGGATTTTTTATGCAGACTAAACTCAGAAAGCATCTAACCTGGATACATTGAACAAAGTGAGAATCATAAACGATGTGCACTATCACAGGCTCTATGCCAGAGAATAACCAAAGATAAGGACACTGGTATCAGTGACAAAGAGTATTGAAAAGCCAGCGATGAAGAACCTTCATGTTCATAGAAATGCTTTAATATTTTTTTTTTAAAAAGCTGATGCTTCTACAATAGTTCGCATCATGTTTGCTTGATCATAATTTATAAGTAAATTTTTGAAAGCAACACAGCACGAATTCTGGTGCACGTGCATGTCGATTACCACACACAAATCTACAAAACTTCCTACTGACTGTACTAAAGCAGGTCATAGAAACAGGAGAAAATGTGAAACATTCCTCCCTCTCCCTTTAAAACCTAAACTTAGTTCATACGCTTGTCTCGCCTTTATGTAGAAATGATGCCTGAAGTCTTGCAATCTGCCGCTTAAAGGAAAGTCACAACTGCCTGTATTTCACATAACAAGTGTCTGGTGGCATGTAAACTTCCAGTTTTTCTCACCATCGAACACTTTTGCTTTTTTCCTTTTCCGTCCACTTCTTCGTAAGCTGTCAGGTCCTGAAATGAACATTTCACACAGTGTTTGGTTTACAGAAGTACAAACATTTCTCATAACATCAAACTTTAAATGATTTCTTCAGAACAGAAAACCACCATCAAAATTGTTTTCAGTGATGAAAATCTAATAGGTCAACATGACATTACCGAGAAAACAGCAACCTTTTACTTTCTTCCACTCCACTCGTCCTGTGACAGTTTATCCAATATATGTTACTGCTGTCAGCACAATTCATTCAAATTTAGTTCTGTTCAACTTATTTCTGGAATCCTTTGCATACTTGTTGTTCACTGACCACAAATTTCTTCAATACGTTTCATTATACACTAATGTCTGAAAAAGCTAGACACCTTCTCTTGTAGCATGATAAATGTGGAACCATTTATCATGCTACAAGGGACTGTGCCACAGGATAATGACAATAAGCCCACAAGCAGCCACACAGCAGAGTGCAGACAACCATAAAACCTCATACGTGGGCAAGAAAAAGAAATTATGGCCAACCTGCATTGGATAATTCAAGCAACCCTTCTGCTGCACTATTCTGATCTCCAACGACATAAACATTTGGTGTATGAATGTCGTTTGCATCCGTGCTGCCACTATCAATCACAACCATGGAGGTGGTTGCTGTGGAGGTAGTGGTGATAACTGGAGCAGGGCAGTTGTCTACAATCACAGCAGCTGAAGAAGGTGAACCGGGTGTATGTGTTGTAGCAGCGGTGTTCGGAGCAATCCGGATCTCTGAATCACCGATTTCAGGTCTTATCTTCCTGGGACGACCTCTTCGCTTTTTTCCTGAGGAAACAAAACATTTGCTTGAAATGAAAGATGATCATCATTGCAATCCTGACTGTCTGACTGTCATAAGTACATCTACCACAGAAAACAGCAGGAAAGAAAGCTTAGCTGAGGTAAAAGGATTTGTTGAACTTTTGATTATCTTAAAATCTGACTTCAGACTTATCAAAGTGGACATTACGTAACAGTCTTACTCTTGGCCAGTGTCTTTCTACAGCATACAGGTTTTCCGAGCAGGTGAGTGAAAGGGACAGCAAAGTACCCAGGACCCTATCCAACACCTGGGCATGTGACCTTTGGACCTCCTTGCCTGCATGACCCCACATGACCCCAGGACCCTCTCCAACACAACATCGAGGTGTGATATAGAACGCAAAAGGTGTTATCGTGATGTGCTGCCCTTGACATGTGTGATGATGTAGAATGCAAAAAGCAACTATCAGGAGGCGGGCCCCACATATATATTATATGGGGGTAGGGAAAGGGGAATGGAAAATGTGATGATCTGGCAGACAAACCAAAAGTATTTGCATACAGATAATAAATCTGAATGCTTCTCAGTAACATGCTGCTGCATCTCATCAACTGATATGCCAGATACAAATTCATGTGTCTAGTTAGAATTTATGTAATGTGACTGCCATCGTGCCCAGCTGTCACTAAGCAGGTAATCATATTTCCATGTTTGCCATTGCAGCATGAACATTCTGCCATCCCCCCCTCCAGCCCTAAATGTCAAAACGCTTGCTGTAGCTTCATCTTGTTTACCTTCTGGAGGAAGAATGGGATATGCACAAAGCTGCTTGGTCTCTGGATTTTGCATCAGAAGGCATTTCTTGCCATTAATCATGACCTGCGTACGTTCAGTTACTTCAATGGGACAGTTTAGGTCAGGCTTTGGTTCTGGAAGATCTGACTTGAGCGCAATGAGATCTGACCCTGGCACAGCAGCTTCCTGGCTCACAGCTACAGTCATGCCGCTCACACCAACATCAAGTACTTCTGCCTTCATCTGGATGCGGGAACTCTGTAATTGCCCCACCATATTTTCTGTTCCTTCTTCTGCCAAAACTGTGGCACCATCATGCATCACATGACTTCCATCTGTGTTATCTTCCATGCCCTCCTGTGTAAGTAGACAGCCAGAGCAAAAAGACAGAAATTTGCTTTTTTTTCAAGAAAACCCACAAACTGAAACATATCAAAATTCAGACTTAGAGAGCAGGTGACCATCACCATCACAAAGCAGAAAACCACCCAGAAACATTCCAAAATGAGGTGATTATCACCTTTGACTTTTTGACCCATGGGGTCCCCAATACTTAGAGATGTGAGATAGTTAAAAACTATTATATCTGTACCTCAGCTGAAACCATATGTATGTGAGAGCTGATGTCTTCCTGCAAAGATGCTCCTGTTCCATCAATGTGTGAAAAATTCACCAGTCCTTGAACAACCTCCACTGGTAAGGTCTGACCATCCACAGAATCATCATCACGCGACACCTGCAAACAAGATATTCAGGGGTGGTTTTTTTTTTTTGGTTGTTTTTTTTTTTTGGGGGGGGGGGTTGTGGTTTGAGATTTCATTTTGCTATTCATCTTGCAACACCTGCAATTGATGTACATTTAGTTATTTGCTTTTTTAAGACTTCATTTTGCTTTGGCTTTGGGTGTAAAAATTTAAATGTGTTCCTTAAAAAGACATTGATAACAAGGCTCAAACTTTTAAAACGAGAAAAACATGAAACTAACCTGTATAAACTGTTGACCCACAATGTGGTATGTGCCATCAGCCAGCTGCACGGCCCCTTCAAGGCCTTGTTGCTGAAGAATGATGCGAGTTGCTTCTTCCAAACTCAGGGTGATCGTCTCCCCTTGCTCACTTGCATCAACGCTGTCAGCTAAAGACCCCCATGAAATAGTCATCAGTTTTGACAATGCCATGCAACAAAAGCACTTGTTTCCACATATATCACTATGACTGAAAGCATATCATGCAATTTATAAACCTTGCCACAGATTCTGTAAGCCCACTAAATTTCCAGTTTTATTCATCCCTATCCAATGACTATTTTTTCTAACCTTCCCACAACATACCACTTAAAGAATATACCAGAATAATAACAGAAGCATTAAACTATTATTACTCCATAAGTAACTGTGACAGTCTTATGTGTATTACAGTTGACATCTTTATCTTTATTATCCCTTTCAACACAAACCTGTTGTCACCATGCCACTCTCTGAGGTCGTTCCTGGTTGAAGTCCCTGATACGTGACGGTCAAGTCTTCACCGTCAGTCCCCATGGCAGTTGCTTCCCCAGTGAACCCTAACTCAGGCATTGTTTGCCTGTTTATTATGTTTTCAGCTGAGGAACCAGACACGATTATTGGTTCTTCATTGCCTCCAGACACCGAAGATACTGTAGTGCCAGACAAGACAAAACCATGAGCCAACGTTCCCTCAATGTCCTGCTTTGTGTCTGACTGAATGATGTACATCTGCTGGCCAAGAGAAATTGCTCTCGATGTGACTGGCATGCCAGCAGGAACCTGTGACTCCGTCACTATGACAGAAAAGGTGCCCAAGGCACTTGTGTCACATGTGCTGCCAGTACTTGGTTCCATGGATACGGCTGAAGTGTCTGCATCCGTAAACATCTGTCCTTCACAGGCTTCCGCTATGTTATGTACCTGCCCATGTGAGTCATTCTCTTCAGTGGAGTCCATGCTGCTGGTCTGTCACACCTGCTATGCCAATGTAACCAGCCAATCACTTTTGTCATAACAAACAACACGGGCAGTATCATTGTGATGAAAAGAATGATAGATGATAATACTTTTCAAGCAAAACCATGGTCTTCAAAGTATATATTTACAGTGCTATATCAAATTGATATCAACACTTAGGACCATCATACTGTTTGACGGCATGACCTGCACACGAATCCCTCTGCACACAAGTATGTACCGTCTCCAACGGCATATTAATAAAAGTTTTAAAACATGTACACTGACGCAGATTCAAAATGTGTGCACATCTGTTGCAAAGGACTGGAGAGGAACTTGCAGCACAAGTAGCAAGGAGCTACCATGTTTATTTATGTGGTCAAAAATATTGTATTTAGCTTTTGTTTAGTGTTTGAACATTAGTGTATACCAAGGAACAAAGTAGTGGATTTGGCTGGTCTCTAATCAATGTAGGGGTTAAAGTGAAAAGGTGTCTAGATACCTAGTTAAACTTACATCTTCAGTCCTGTTAAATCCAGAAAACGACCATGAGCAGACAAAAAACTGGATGAAACAGACACTGGCATGGTTTTTCATTATTTCCTATGCTTTTGGTGATAACTATACACTGAGCCAAGCTATATGACATACAGTCAACATTTTCAGGCCAGCACCCTTTCATCAGGACAGAACACACATGAACTACCACACGGGTATGTCATATAGCCTGCCTTATTCTTCGTTATCACCATTTTCTACTTCAAGTTGCCATCACTTGTTTTATTATAACTCCCACCTACCCTCCCCCCCCCCAACACACACACGCAGTACACAGCACTCATACATGGATAAAGCAGCTTGAAGCTTACCAAGACCTTTAATTTGAAACTGGTCATCTTTTGTGATTGTGTATGTGCATGTGTGTGTGTGTGATAGAAGCATTTGGGACTTAAAAGTAAATGGCGACATGCTAGCTGTTTAGGGTTCTGCTGTGCCGAAGTTTGTAGAAACCTCTGATGATGAAAGGTTTCACACCCTCACCCTATCATTTTTTTTAAATTTTGAGAATAAAACTTTGCTCTTTACTTATTTTTTTTAAGTTGTGTATTTGCGTAAGCAAACAGCAGTTTTATTGGAATTTTCTTCATTTCGTTTTCCTAGTCTAATTGTTAAATTAAAGTTTACACGTAACGGATAAACTATGCAACTGAGACGAGTTAAAGCTTAAGTGCATATGGGACAGAAATGTTATTATGTTTCTGAAATTGTTTGCCAAAATGCTACAATGTGAAGACATTATCTGTAACAAAGATTAAGCTGTTTATGTAATCGAAATCTCAGGGTGGAAACCGCCAACAAATGAAATAGACCAAGGGAGGGCTGACGATAATGAATTTTGTGATTGGATAACAAAATGGCGGACTGCGAGCCTGCAATATTTTGCCCCGAACAGTTAACCAGAACCGCAACTGATGTTTAAATCGCTATTGATCAGTCATTAAAGTGTGAACAAAGAAGCAAAAAGTAAAGACGCGTTAATGTGGATGTATATTTTCTCAAGCATGATCATTTCTTGCTCTAAAACCCAATTATTTAAATATTTCAAATGCAAATTAACGTGTCCATTCAGCCCGAAGCGTAGTCCGGGCAAAATTGTTTCGCCTGGGCTACTATAAGAGCATTTTTGTTAATCTTTTTGACAAAATGGTCACTTTATTTGACTTTAAGTATTGTAACATACTCACCAAAAATATTGTGTCTCTACTTTTGGCTCAACAAAACACGACGACAAAGTGAGCGTTCTACAATGACGATAGTATCCCATAATATTAAATATAAGGGAGATAATGAAGCACATGGTAACAGTCCAAGAGCGAGACACAGGAGTTTCCAACCTTGTCTCCACCTTCGTGTCCACGAAGCTTCTCTCAAACTGAAATATTAGTACTTTATCACTAAAATCAAAGTAGATCTGAAACGATTTTGTTGTCTCCAAGTATTGGAGACCATTTAAAAAATACTTTGTTAGTGTATTTACGACTCCACTTTAATAATGTGTGCCCCTAGTGAATTCGGAATAAAGTCTTCATCAAAGGAAATTTCGGCAAAACTCCATGTTGTGGGGTAACGCTCTTTAGCCGTCACGTGGACAGTTCGATATGGAGACACCACAATGAGGGACTCCAGGAACAAAGCTGTGCAGCGAAAAGAAACCTAACACACACAAAGGCTTGCCAATCGTTACATGAAGTTTTTTCTTTCTTTCCCGACTTAGCTGTTTGTCCGTCCCTGCTTATTGTAATCGATATAATCATATGCTTATATTACGTGTGTACATGAACAAAACAACTATTTCTCTAATGTTTGCGACAGACGTGATTTTCTTACGGCAAGGGTCTGCATCATCTGCAGTAATTGATGCTTCTGTCACACAGCTTCTGCATGAGCTTTCTGTACGCATCACCTCACTGAGCTAGTGGTCTCAGTGAGGCTCGGGCGGACCAGGTGTGAGCCAAGTGCGAGTAAGTGATGCGTGAAGGCTGTGCTGGGGGTTGTTCGATCTTCATTTCCCGTTCCCGTGCACAGAACACCAGGTGTTGCCGGGTGGGTTGCATCTGCACTCGACGAATGTGCCAATTCTGGGACCTGCCGTCAATTCGGGCTGAAAAAAAGTTACTAAAGAGCAAAGAGCATAGTTTTCAGTGAGTATAACGGTTGAATGGTTTATTGTTTAACGTCGTCAGTTTTGTTAAAAAAGAAACTATTATCATGACGGGGAAGGAGGGTGGATGGATATAACGGACCGGGACTTCAAGTGGTTATCTTATCTTAGGCACTAGGATACAGGGATACAGCTTAACTAGAAACGCTGTTAAATTACTGCTGATCAGGTTTCTGTCTCTATTGTATGCTCCTCTAATTCAGGCCAGCGTGGCGCGTTTCTGGCTGATGGCCGAAGCAGCCTCATACACCAGACGATGAGAAGCGATCATCCGTTGGTTTGGAGGGGAGGGGCTGCAGTCTAGCAGTCTCTTTGCTCAATGTTTTTGACCCAATGTCTATCATTATGTGGAAACAAAAGAGCATAAACCGCGATTTCTTTTAATTTGTCACCGTGCATATTACCTGAATGATGACAGCTATGGTGCGACCTGTCAGATATTCGAGATCTGTAATTTATCAAGCTTCAAAATGGTACCACAGAGTTTTTAGAAGCGTATCAGTGCTCCATACATTTCGAGGACAAAACTCTTTTGCCTGGATTTTTTTAACGCGTCTTTTCTTTAGTCTTTGTAATTGCAGACTATATCCACGATTTTTTTCTCCGCAGACCAAGTTATTTTGGGGTGTGATCGAGTGCAGTATCACATCAGCAATATATATTGCTACTTATCCACACTTAATTTTTTTTAAAACTGTGTGAAGCAATCTTCATCAAGAAACTAGTACGCCGTCACTGTCATCCCTTACAGTACACTTTGAATGGTGTTGATTAATTGAACACTAGGGCCTGTCGCGCTCAGTGACCCGAACGCTTGAATGAACACCAGAAATGCAAATGAAGGTAACCCCTAATGAGGTGAACAGTCAACTGAGCTTAGCCCTGAGTGACAGATTACTCCGAACGACGGTTGGTGTTTGCCACAAGTTAGCCCAGACCACGCGGACAGCTGCAGTGGGGCGATTTACAGAGGCGAGGACGGCGCAGCACTTGCGAAAGGCCTCCGTGCTGGGCAGGAGGGACCGTGATCGTGTGGGGTTTTGGTGGAGGAATGTGAACAGAGCTGGGATGGAGAAGCAGGGATCTCTGCAGAGCTGCAACGTCCAAAACAAAGACGTCCTTTCTTGTTGCCCGCGTCGCAACAGCCCCTTTGTGGAAGGACATCTTCGGGCAAAGGAGACAAAATCTCTCATGGACGTTGTTGCTCTACTTTTGTGTAAATATAAGATTCAGACTGAATGGTTGGCTTTGTCTGAGGCTTGCATCATTCAAACCTAATTAAGTATCAGCAGGTGGCACATGCAGATGGAATTCAACGGAGTCGGAACCCATGGTCTGTACGATTTTCACTGCCAAGGGCCGGGCACTTGTATAACAGTAACACCACCATTCCGCCTGTGCCTATGACAGAAGATATTTACTTTCCTTCAGAGGATGCAGATTTATCAGTCAGCGGCTAGCCATACAGTGGCTGGGATTCGAGTGGGGTCGGGTCACGCCAAGGTCGTGAAAGGTCACAGGGGTCCGTCATAAACACTCAGTCACCTAAGACACGGGTGTTAAAAATTACAGACGGTAAAAGTGCAATGTTCCTCAAGCGACCCTCTTACCCTGCCTGCCTGCCTGCCTGCCTGCCTGTCTGTCTGTCTGTCTTGTGGTTTTGTTAGTGACACAAACAGATGCAGCTCTTTGTCTGGGCAATGGAAATCGATCTTTTTCAAATCTCAGCAGAGTTGATTTCTTTCGAAAATTTTGTCTTTTTAAAAATGATGATGATGATGACGGCGGCGATAATGTGGTCGATTTATATCCATGTATAGCGCCTTGACCTTCAGCAGATGGAGTTTAAGTGCGTTGAAGCAGTACATTAAGAAAAGAGTTTTGTCAAATGGCTGTCGATCTGTACGTCCTAGGGGAATACAGGCTCCTAAAGAAAACTGGTTTTATTTGTTTAGGTACACCTTTATGCTTCGTCCGCGTGTGTACCTGTTTGTACTACGGTCTGTCTGTCTGCCTGTTTTTTAATCTCATTTACGCACAGCTATTTCTCTGGGTGGTCCAAAATCGGGATCGGAACAAAACTGGTTCAGGAAACCACTTGATGTGTTTTAATTGTTTATATTCAACTCAACTGTTTCGGCTAGGTCAGGATAGATAGCGGCAATATTCTGGAGCTAGTTTTCAGCACGTTAGTCTCCATTATCAAGTGTCTGATAAACATGCACGCGGAGACTACGATTTGTGTGTGTGTGGGGGGGGGAGGGGGGTAATCTTACGAACAAAGGAAAGTTTTTCTGTCAGCTTAAGTGTTGGTATCATTACGCAATGTTTCACGAATTGTCAAACGCCATTCAGTCGTATTAGCGCAGAGGTGAAGGTCTGATTTAACCGACCGCTGAACGAAGTTTAACCTCAGCAGAACAAGTACGGGGACACCAGTGAAACAAGCAGGGTGCAAATGTTCATCAAACTGCCTTAATTCATGGGGCTGTGTACGCCTGTACGGACTGTCGGATACTGTATTGGCATAGTCTTAGATTGCTGTACAAGAGAAAAGTCGCAAATATTTGCGCCAGACAGATTAACTCTAGAACATTTCTGAAAACTTGCGTTCCCTCTCAAAGTAGGGTGCGGTCGTGTGTGTGGTACAAATTGCGAATCCCAACCCTTAGCACACTGCGAGCACGTCTGCTTTCTCCCCACAGGCCTGTCGCCAGGTCGCGTGTGCCGTTTGTCTATCAAGCAGTAGATAGGTAACTCCAACCCGCTCTCGACAATTTGATATCCATCTGGGCGTCACGTATTGCGATGTGACGTCAGAGCCGACCCTTGGTTTTTGAATGTCCTCATGCGTATCATTTTGATACCCACACATCTATGTCCTTGTCCTCACAGGCGGAGTACCACAAGCTGCGTCGACGAGGCAGCTGAGGGAATATTGCACCAGTGGGCTTTGCACATCTGACTGCAGCGATCACGACACCAAAGGTACGAGCAACGGCTGTTCATGCAGTGGCTTTCTGCTTGAGCTGACTACGTTTCTGCTTTAGGTGACTTTTCTAAGCTGACAGTGACCCGATGCAGGCGTATGGAAGGTGTCTGTGGCAACGTGGCGCCTTGTCCCGCGTGCTTGTCGTTTTGGTTGGTAACACCTGGAAATGTTTAGACCCGGTAGAGACCGTTACACGCCCCTTCACCGCGTGCCGTTGTGTGGAGGTGACCGTCTTGTTGCAATGTGTGTGCAGAAACCCGTTGTCCCGCGTCAGAGTGCCGTTAATGTGTAAATAGGAGAGGTTTTGTGTGCTCCGCATATTGTATGCAACGTCAAGGAAACGATCGATTTTGTGACGCACAAACACGCTGTCTTTTATCATCCACAGGTTCACCTGAGATAGGGGGATGCAGTGGTGTGACCGCACGACATTATGATACAACACTGTAAGTCTGTTATTTGCAATATCGCCAGCAGTCGTATCGGTTACAAAAAAAGACGTGGCTTGTAATCTTTTTTGGCTTACCTGTCTTGATCGCTATCTGTTTGTGCTTGTGTTATCCTGACGAATGGGTGATGCCCTGAAACTGTCGGTTGTGAGTGTCGTCTATCGCTTAATTTAGCTTGGCTCAGTCCTGTTTCTGTTAACGTTTTTAAACTGTTAAATGATTTACGCATATTTCGATCATGCAAGTTGCTCTGACTCACTGTTTTGATGAGTCCTGCCCGGGTGACTTAAACACATGTTTATTAGCTTTTACATTTGGCGTCTTACAATATTTAGGCCCTTTTCACAATAGGTGCCCTGATCCTCTCTCTGACCAAACTGTACAATAGAGCACAAAGGTCGTAGATCGCATGCATGAACATACGTAACATATATGAAACATTCAAAAAGTCTGCAAATCACCTACACATGTGCCTAAAAGCATCGAGGTACACCTACCAACATGCTTACCTACCTACCTTCCTACTTACCTACCCAAACCCACCCACCTACCTACCTACTTACCTGCCTACCTACCTGCCTGCCTACCTAACTACCTACCTACCTTCCTGCCTGCAAGTGGTGAAACACTAGAGAAAGAGGTAAGCCAAATGTGAATATGAAGAGATGTAAGGAAGTGGATGGTGACGGAGGAAATGAAACGAAAGTACCATCGTTTGTTTAGCAACTGCGAGGTTTAAACACTGACCGCTGTTTGTTTTCACAAACAAGCATGCAGTGCATAGCGGCGCTCAGTAACAAGGAGCACTTCCGAGCTAAAACATCTCTGAGGTGCTCAGAATGTTGGACGCTTTTCTGACAATCCGCTGATCACAGAAAAAGTTGCGGCTCCTCTGCCCCACGCCAGTGATCTTCGAACAGAGAAGGACAAAGTTGTTCAAGTAGTTCCGATCTCGGGTAGTCGGAGACAAGACACACTTTTATTATTAGTTTCACCAGGTTGAAACACTATCCCTCTTTGCCCTTCATCTGACAGGGACCAGGCGCGTGGATTACTGCCCCCCACCAGGTCATTGTGACTGGGGAGTAAAAATAGCATTATTGACGTTTTTTTTCTATGATCTTGGACACAGCCGAGAGAGGAGATGCGGTCCTAAACGCTGCTCAAGCGTTTGTTTCGAATTTTCTCAGTTCATGTGCATGCGACGTCTAGCGTGGATGATACGGAGATTTAAAAAAAATGCTGGATTCACTTGACGAATTTAAGAAACGTTACTGTCCTAATATAATAACCGCGCAGCAAACGGTCACATGCATCATCTGTAATGAAGACCTTTTTCTCGCCTGGGCTGGGGTGCATGAGCGATCGTATCCCCTGTTCATACGTAAAGGTGTACGTGAAATACACAGGGTGAATGACCTTATGACCACTGTTATGACCCGTCAGCGCCAGCGCATGAGATCAGCCCCCCAGCGAGGTGGTGGCTAAATCGACGAGGTTTTGTGCAGTGTGTGAGGTCACGAAGAGAGTGGATGGTGTTTGCGCAGATTTTGTAGCTGCAGTGAGCATGACATGCGGTTGTGTGCATAGCCGAAAGGTAAAAAACATTTTTCAGCAGCTAAAAGCAAGGTGGTTTGATTCTTCTCGTTTCATTTTGCCTCTCACTTTTGAAAACGTTTTCCTGGGTGGGGTTAGGGGAAGGGGTAGTTATCAGAGTTGAGGTTCTGTTCTAATGCAAACAATTTCATACTGCCAAAGTCGTGACGTCATACAGTACACGACACCTCTTTGGTGTGTCCACGACTGTCACAAAACTGAAACAGGAGAAGACAGAGTTAAGGGACTTGAGTGCTCAGCGAAGAGAAAAAGCCCGGGCATGTATCTGAGATATCCTAAATCCTCCAGACGTCTGTTATATTGTTGGTGATTTTGCCGTACATCACGCCTTGACACCCGATCTGCAGAGACGCCTGTAACGTTTTGTGGGGCGTGCTGGAATTCTAGGGAAGAAATACGAAATGCATACGCCTAGTGCAGACCCTCACCTTTTCAATCAAAAGGTACACGACCAGATAACTTAACACATTTATTGAACTATGAACATTAGAAATGAAAGCTGAGGAAAGAAAGGTGCAGATGAACAAATACGTAACAGTGCGTGTGTGTGTGTGTATGTGCGTGATAGCAACAGTTTGTGACACGAAACAATTGTCTGAACAATGTGTAATGCAACTAGCATACAATTAAATTAATATGAAATAGCGTGATAACGCAAAAGACTACTTGCGGGGAAATGAATTAATCCAAAACCGGAACAGAACAGTTAATCCAAAAATCGTTCTCATCAGGTAACGACCCGCAGAAGTAGCCCGAACAAGATGGGATGGTTGACACGTAAGATGCAGTTCGTAGAAGTGCAAATGTTCTGACTGATCCGAGAAAAGTCTGTAGCAGGGTCAAAGGTGAGCTGTGAGTCCAGTCGTACCGTGCCAGAAGAACTCAGGAGATGGAGCTTGTCCAAAGGTGTCAGGAACACTGGTTACGAACCATGTATCGTACTGCTAGTCCGTTAGACCGTGAGATGTCCTTGCTTAACTGTCACAAGGTAACACTTGATGCCTCATAGATTTTAGATCTATGAAGAAAGTTCACTTCCACAAGTGACGGGGTCCGTTTGACTGTACACTCCCAGCCTACTATTAGACTGTTTACATGAGAGACAGGTTCACGGTGATGAATACTGGTAACTCGTCCGTTAAACCTTACACCACTGAAGATTTAACATTATCTTACGATTTTTCATAAGACAAAGAAAAGTTGACACATACTCGCTGCAGAAGCATAAAGTACTTCTCCCGGCTAGTAATGAATCACTACAATAGCTTGCTATGTAGCTACACGGATGCAGCCTTCATAGTAGAACGTATAGCGTACGGCTAACCGTTGATGATGGATTCGCGACGAGACAACTATTTCGTTTCTCGACCCTTTCTTTCCACAACGCTATTTTTCTGAATGAGTTAAGTCTATAGGTGAGGTCTAATTCCTTCCAGTGACCGCTGAAAAATGATCCTACATTAACAGCGCGTCTTGTACTGTTGGAAAACCGTTAACAAGTCTCACAGACTAGTAACACGTCTGACTCTTCCGTATCTCCAGACCAAAACTGTCAAAATCCGTTTAACCTCCCCAGATGTTTCTCCCGTTCCCCTGGACGACCAAATTAACATTTGCCCATTGGTTTCCGAAGCATGAGTCATACGCGATTTTGTTAAAGAACAAATGACGTCTTTCCTCTTATTGCTACGAAACTTTATGCGTCACTAACGTGTCAACAATTCTATGAATGAAAGGATGCAATACTATGTAGAAAAAAAATGATACAGTGCTTAGAACAGTCGCGCTGAAAGAAAACCTCATACAGTACACGACACCTCTTTGGTGTGTCCACGACTGTCACAAAACTGAAACAGGAGAAGACAGAGTTAAGGGACTTGAGTGCTCAGCGAAGAGAAAAAGCCCGGGCATGTATCTGAGATATCCTAAATCCTCCAGACGTCTGTTATGTTGTTGGTGATTTTGCCATACATCACGCCTTGACACCCGATCTGCAGAGACGCCACGGAGATGAGATGTTTCAGAAAGGTCCTTCGTATCTCATGCAAAGACCACATCAGTGAAGCAATATGAAAGAGGCTCAAGCCATTGGACCATATGAAGACATGATGATCCTTGTGAAAAAGTGAAATGGTACGGGCACATCTGGAGATCATCAACAACCATTCTGCAAGGTACAGTACAGGGAGAAAGAAGAAAAGGCAGACAGAGGAAGCGATGTGAAAACAACGTCCAAGAGTGGACTCGGCTAATGTTCTGCAGAAGCCCAGGGACTGGCAGAGGATGGAGAGAAATGGAGGAAGCTGGTTGGCAAGTCGTCAGTGATGCCCCAACAATCTCCAAGGCTATGGGACACATGATGATGATGACGATGATGATGATGATGATTTCTCAGCGGCCTGTCACAAAAAACTCGATCTCCTCGACCCACAGAGATATTAAGTGTGTAGACAGTGGTTTTGTTGTAGCCGTTGAGGTGTGAGGAGGTTTGTTGGGGGGGGGAGGGGGTGATGACGTTGCTGCATGCTGTCGCTGGCGCTCCACACATCCGAGACCTGGCCCCACGCTGCAAGCAGGTACTGGTTTCTGCGTCAATCGAATTTTTTATCTTGCAAATGCACATCACTCTTGCGTAATGCGGCCCGGAAGGGGCACGGACCTAAACAAAAAGCTTAAACTATGTAATAGTTCAAAGAAAGCGTTGCTTCTGCATGCATTAAAATATTTACGTTTTAAAGACGAAGGTCGCATTTCCCGAGTAGCTTCTTTAGAACCTGTCTTCTGATAATTGTGTACGTGCCATAACGCATACAGACATAGAACCTCGAAATGTCAGTTAAAACACGGCACATTCCCTCTGCACCCAAGCTGTTACACAGTTCCTCCTATGGATTTTTACGCAGTGATGGCTGTTGAAATCTCCGTCTTTAAAATCATCAAGGAAGAACTTTTCGTATCAATTTTGCCTCCTGTTTTCTGTTTCAGAGCAGGATCTTTTTTTCGCCCCAGCTATTTGGAAAACAGCGTGCAGAGGAGCGGCCTTTATAGGCACTTCGATGCTTCCAAATGTGAATATAAAGTGTAAATATTTCCTTGTTTTTTTTAACACAGTCATACTTATGTTTGGAAGACGAAATAGTTTCAGTTTAATCACAGTTTCACAAAGCAAACGTGGCAGAAGTGTGAGGAGTTTCGTTTTGAAGGTCATTGGGCCCTTCCCAGTGTATGTCTTTTATTTTTCTTTCCTTTTTGTTGAAGGAGGTACAGTTTTGTTCGTTGCTTATTATTTCAAAATTTAGCCATTGGATGCTGTTTTTCTTCTTTTTTTCTGTTCTTCCTCAAATTGCATGACGTTGCCAACATAAGCTGTTCTTCGTCTGAATCCATACTGAGAAGTAAAACTACTTCCGCGCAAAGACTGTCAGTGTGACATGCTAGTTCGAAAATAGTTTTACAGAACAGTTTCCCGAACGGTTTGCCCCAAATGATTGTTTACATAGCCTTTAACCACTATCGTGACAAATTAACTTGGTTCTCGAACGCTTCGCCAAAACGATGATACGCGGGGGGCTGCAAATAAAGCTCATCCCGCTAGGAGGCGGAAATCATCTTTGACGAAGGGGTAGGTAAATTAATGTACGTAATTTTAAACAGCTTCCACCTCGCGGTGACTTGGCACTATGGGGAAAGGAGCTGTGTTACTAGGCTATTCACTGAAAGAACCATCAGACTGATACCTGTTAGGTGACCAGTGTGGACAGACAGTTTAATGTTCGAATGAAAGGTCAAACGAAACATGCACAGTGTTTAACTCCAGAAAGTAATCCTTCACTATTTCTGGATTCGAACCAGCAACATCCACACGCTAGTCCGCAGCTTTACCTGCAGAGCTATCGAGGCCTCCAAACGGAGAGGGGCTTTCTTTTATAAGTTTGAGTTTCCTCCCTGTTGGGCGACAAGGGACGTTCGGCATTCGAAATATTTTTGGGGATCCTAACGATTGCTTCATTATATCTACACTGAGCTTTGTCAGCTTTGTTCACCTACGGCAGGTGTGTCATATTTCACCGGTGTTATGGTGTTGTGTTAGTCTACATTACACAGCAATATATTTTACTCCTTTCAGAGACGTCCACTTTTATGTACGTATTATATGTCATTTTTTGTTTGCATTCATCATACAGTGACCACTTCGTGCCTGTACCAAATACGGATGCATTATTTTGTGTTGTTATCAACTGCTGTGTCACACTGCGTCTATCATAGAGCCTGGGTCACTTTAGTACCTTGTTGTACAGCTGCCTTGCATGCCTCTGTCAAAACCGTTAACGACATTAAAATATTATCGCCGTTCCTCTTTTTTTTTCGCCAGTGATTTATATCCGTTGCTTTTTACTGAGATTCTGTAGTGAGGGGTGAGTTTATCATTACATTTCCATTTGACAGCATAAGCAGGGTGTGGGGATACGATTTTTTTTTAAAGGGGAAGAAGCCTTCAAAACGCTTTTGGGTTCTATGTACCGGAAGTGGCAACAGATTGGCTGCAGTGTGCGCAGCAGGCCCACATACGGGCGAGCGAGCGAACAATGAAGGACAGGCTGGGCGAGATCAAGAAAAGGTCTTATCCGGTAAATTGTTTAACTCCGTGTTTGCGCGAGTTTTCTTTGAAAGCACCCGATGCTTCTTGATCACGCTGACCCTGTAGACATGGGTTTTGGGGGTCTCTGAAGGGTAACATTACTCACTGCACAGAACTGGTGACTGCCATATGGGCTTCATACACAAGCTTGCAAAGGTATGGCCTTTAACTGCCGGTTAAAGGTGGCGTTTACTTAAAAATCTGCGCATGGTTTTTGTTTGTTGGTTGTTTTGTATTGATTTTGTTTTTGTTTTTGGTTCGTGTTTGTGTACCGATGAGTGTACCGGAATCGAAATTCCATTTACCCCAGGAAAAGTGTCCCTTAAGCAGTTATGTACTCGTACTACCCAAGTATATAGGTATATATATATATAGATAGATCGATCTCGGGATTTTCCGAGAATCATGATTTTCATGAATTCTCGATCACTGTACAGAAAATTATTTGAAGCCCTACAGCTTGCCCCCCGGAAATGACCTCTAGCCCACTGGAGTCTATTTTTAGGATGACATTACGGCCTGATTTGCTCCGAGGGTACGCTATACAGTCACGTCCCGGGCCTACTGCCTGGAAGTCCCGCCCTGTTATGATATTATTGGTTATTGAAGGCTGTAGTTATGACTGGCCTATCACGTGATAGTTTTCCTCAGTACTTAAAGTCGCGTGTAGAATAAAGGGGACCCCAGGTTGGGGTGGGGGGGGGGGGGCTGGATAGTTCAGTTGGTAGGGTTGCGGACTAACAGGTGGAAGGTTGCTGGTTCGAATCCTGGTGTGACCAAGGATTATTTCCTGGAGTTATGCATTGTGCGAACTCCAACTGCACATTCAACTGCATGTCCGCACTGACAATCTTACTGCAGATATCAGTCTGGTGGTTCTTTCAGTGCATAGATTAGTAACAGACCCCCACCCCCAATAGTGCGAAATCACCGCGAGGTGGAAGCACTGTCCTTCTAAATAACCGACCAACCAAAGGAGCCCCCTCCTTTGATCTGTATAAAGCGGCCCCTTTTTGTGGCCTGTATCAGCTTTTCCTTTGCCCGACTTCATTGCTGTTCGATGTTGAACAGCGTTTCTTTCTTTCTTTTTCTTCTTCTTTTTTTTTCTTTGATGATGATCTTTTATTTCCTTCTAGTAGCCTGGTTTTCCATTGGTAGGTCACGCCATGTGCTTGCTCTGAGCTTGTTCATGACCCGCATCAGTAATTAATTAATTAATACGAATACGCCATCACGACGTGTGTTCCTCTTGCAGGACAAACCAGCGTGGGAGGAACAGAGTTGTCTGGAAGGCAAACAAGTAGCAGGCCAGTAGGATAGCGGGTGGCATCGGCAGTATGTCTGTCTACACCAACTCCGACTCTGCCATCTACGAGAACTGCGCGGTGCACGTGCAAGAGGACGAGGACTACGAACCTGTCACAGAGCAGCCCACAAGTAACCATGGCGACCGCAGAACGGTGGTGACGCAGCCAGTCAGAACAGTGGTGATAACGACAAACCACAACAGCAGCCATAACACTAAAGGGTCATCCAAACTGTCGTCTCACCCCGGGCCATCTCGCAAACCGTACTCGGTGGACGAGGGCAAAAGAGAGTGGTCCACAGATCTGTTTTTATCCGTGAAAGGAAATCCACAAGTGAAGTCTGTGATAGCAAATGTAAGGCAAGGTGAGATCACGCGTGTCGTGCCTGTCTGTCAATCTTTCCGTCTCGTTGGATGTTGTCAGACTGATTCTTTTTCGATAGGTGTTGCGGAACTGCACGCTGTTTGGCAGCATGCTACAGCCTCTGTTGAGAAGAAAGAAATGAATGCAATATCTCTCATTCAGTAGATGCGAAACTTTCGCATTTGAGATTCCAACACCTAATTTTCAGTTTCTAAAGCCAATTAAATTTAACCATCCAGCTACAGAGCACTTCGCCGGATTCTGTTTATTTTAACCATTAGGAGCTGCACGAGCCGAGACGTCACAATGCAGGTTCTTATTGCTAAAATGAACACAACCTGCCCTTGTAATCCGTAGCCGAATGGTTAAAGCGTTGGGTCGTTGACTGAAAATACAGTGTTCGGTTTTCGTATCTTCCGTTCAACCTTCCATTTTTCCCTTTTTACCGACGTTTTTGTGTATGTTGTCAGACGGATTCTTATTGAGTAGGTGGTTTAGCATTGCAAACTGCACGGTAGCATGCTACAGCCCCTGTTCAGGAGGCAGAAATGAATGCAATATCTCCTTTTCAATGGATGCGAATCGGGTGCAGCCTGTCTATCTATCCACATTTCTTTTTCCAAAGCGGTGTGAATTGTACTTATCTCTTTTCTGCCACACATAACTGACAGTAAAGTCCAGGCAGCTTCCCGCTACCCCTTCTAATTACACAGCAGATACAAGAGTAAAGAAACATGCGTCACAGCATATTCAGGCTATCGACCTTTCTGTGTACAGTAGCGATGTTGATAATGAGTTACCAGGAAATAACCTAATCTAATTTATGGGCTCTATTTGTCTTGCGTCACTAAGGGTTTTTAGTTCCCCCTCTTCCCCCCACTCCCCACACACGCGCTTGCACGCACGCACGCACACAACACAGTGTCGCTGCACCATGAAACCAGTCTGAAGTCAGAAACTGGGTGTTGTGAGTTAAACATATTTTTAAATCTTTAGTGTTTCCTGATCATTTTGATATAAGAACCACTGTTCTAACTCATTCAGTAAGAGAGATGTGGCCTGTTGAAGGTCAGAACGTGGGTGGCAGCCAATTTGAGAAGACAGGCTCCAAAATTTCAGCATGCGGTACGGTACCAGTTTCCTCAGCAACGCACATGCTTCATTTTTACCAGATTATAGTTATATTGCAGGGAAAAGTTTGCATCTATATGACAATGTATAATCTTAGGAAGACTTTTGTGCTTAAAATTCAAACTCGACCAGATCGACCCCACCGACCTATGCCTGCTTGTAGCCACAAACTGTCCGTTCCGACTGGTTTCGGGGTGCAGCGACACACCCCATTGTCCTCACAGACGTATGTGTGCACAGGTACACACAAGCCCCAGCAGTTGACATGTTCACTTCTGTCTGCAGGATTCCGTGACTGCGGCTGTATGGCGTGTGCGATGTGTGACATAGCCAAGCGACTCGGTGATGCGCAGTACCTGCCTTTCCTTCCCTGTACCGGCCCCGCCATTCGATTCAAAGTCCGTATCGTAGGGGGAATCACGGTAAGCAGTTTTGCTGAAATCTCTCCGTCTGCTGTCTTTTCTGTCCACCGCCTTTCTGCGCGCCGTCTGTCTCAGTGAATAAGTGCTCACAATGTAGTCTACGCCAAAGACAATTTTGCTCTATGAGCAAAGGTAACGTTTAAACGAATGAAAGCTCACGTGCAGCTAGCTTTCAGCCCAGTTTTTCTATTGTACTTTCACCGGGTTTTTCGTCCCAGGGATCCCTGCTGAACGACTGCCTGATAACGAGTTTCTGCTGGCCCTGCGCTGTCTGTCAGATGCACAGGGAGCTGCAGACCATTGGCATCTGACTGGCGCTTCTCCGACATCGCCATTGTAAGGACAAATTACAGTTCAGGCGCCGTACCTGGCACATGATCAGAAAAAGACAGCGTGCAGCGTAACCTGATATACTCACGTGTACGTTTATGTGAAGTAAAAACAGCGGTGCAAATCACGCCTGCACATGGAAAAGCGAACAGCTGTTTAGGGACATTGTACCATGCAAAGAACTGTTGCCGGCATGACTGATGGTTGTGGAACATGTTTTTTCAAGGGGTTACCTTTCTTTGGCGCGAAGGAATACGGTTGTGCGTTGGCAGCTGTCTTCAACTTTCTGTCTTACGACGGATACAACATCATGTGGCAAAGGTATTCTTCCCC
>SMGT01016915.1:187489-216378 GCA_004794575.1 Lanistes nyassanus | reverse complement strand
CCCCCCCCCCCCCGCTTTTCCTTTCCGACCCAAATGCATGACAGAAAATATTGTCCAGGCGTTGCAATGTGGACTAACATTGACGCGATTCCAACCAATTGTATTGGTCTCTCCCACTCTAGATATGAAGCATTACAGAATGGTGATGTGCAATCTTATGTTTGTGTAATGTTATGTCTATACCGTGAAGGGACGCTCGACATGCAGCGAGCAATGTTGGGGGACGTTTGCCTGAGGTAGAAAGTCTTGCATAACAAGTTAAGAATTTAGCCCTGAGTTTTCCAACCGTGTAAAAACACTTTGTGTTCCAAAACTAGACACCGTGTCGTTGAATTCTTATTTACGTTTGCTTTGTAAACAATGAAGCTGCATTTTTATTAACAGTGTGCGAACGTCATATACCTATATACATATATGCGTCATATAGCTAATATGCCTTCCCCTATGCGAGCTGTAAAGATCAAGAGACCAAAAAGTTTTTGACTGAGCGTTTTTCGAGTGCATTTCATGTGCCCTATTATCAAATAATATTTTTCTGTATGTTTATTCAAACCTTGCCTAAGGTGAAAAATGTTTAGACAAGTAATCACATATACAGTATTTACTGACTGTGGTAATAGGCAGCTGACACAGTCAAGCCAACGTTACTCTTTCCTTAGTCTGTTAAAGCTTTCACTGCCATTTAACTCCCACTATCTTAATGTCTACCTTTGGGAGAACTGGGCTGTCTTGGTGAGCAAACGGTTTAATCGTCCGCTTCCGAGGCGGGAGGTCGGCGGTTCGTGCCCCGACCGCATCATACCTAAGACTTAAAACTTGACAATCTAGTAGCTGTCCTGCCAGACGCCTGACACCCTAGGGGACAGTCCTAGTGTTTCGTTTTCAGCTGTCCACTGTCCCTTTTTTCGCAGCGACCCGCTCTCCTCACACCAACTCAAGGAAAGTAATAAAAGCTCCCAGTTTATTGCTGAATGTCGACCAACTTAGCAGCTATCCAGCACGTAAAAGCCCTAATTCACTGGAGCCAATCATATGACGAGCTCTATTTCGCAGATCTTTCCGGGAGCGGGGGGAGGGAGGGAGAGGGGGATGTTTCGGGAGGAGAGGGGGTTTAGGGGAAGGGTCAGGGGTGGGGTTAGGGTGGGGGCTAGGGGGTAGGGGTTAGGATGGGGGTGGGGTGGTGTATAGGCAGTAAAGATCTTCTAAGAAACTCCATCGTTTTCAGTGGTGACCCTAAGAGATTAGCATATTTTACGTAAGACTGTAGTTTGATTGGCTCCAGTTTTTCTGCGCTTTTTCAAGCTCATCACCGGGCCTGCAAGCAACAACAGACTCAGACTTGTGTTAGCCTGAAAGCTAAACGCTCCTATTGCTTTTTATTCGTACTCTGCTGTTTCATGATGACTTCGTCCACTACAGTACTGCTGAATGAATAACCCCCTCCCTACATCTGAACTTATGGCTTTCGAGATGGAAAGGCTGCGTTTGAGATTCATTTGTAAACTGTACAAGAAACGGACTGAATGACAACGACTTTGGTCAAGGGTAGGGATGTACAGGAGTCAGCTGAGGGCACACCGTACGGATTCACTTGCATAAAGCATACCGATTGCATTGGATTATACAAGGACAGCGCTTGAGCGTTTGAGAAAAGCAATTTTGTATATATTTCAAGAAACCATAGAAAAAATTGGTTATAGTGTATGGTGTGTTTTAAATCTGTTAATAAGGAAATTAAAAAAGACGTTTCGTAGAAAATTCAAAACTATCGGCTCGTTTGTCCGCGTGATTTTGTGCGTCTTTGCGGGTGCAAGTAGGCCTACCTGTTCACTCGAGAGTGGGTAAAAGGATGTTTTGATTCTTTTCGTGTGCATGTAAGAAAGTACTTGTTTTTAACAAAGAACAAATGAGGACAGAGCGCTATAAATCATCAATAGATAATCCCAACAAGGTACTGGCAGCGCTAGACGTACCCGTATGCTGACGGGATTATCTACTTGTTTTTGTCAACGCCTGTCGCGTGCGTGCGTGCGTGCGTGCGTGCGTGCGTGCGTGCGTGCGTGCGTGCGTGCGTGCGTGCGTGCGTGCGTGCGTGCGTGCGTGCGTGCGTGCGTGTGAGTGTGAGCGAGCGAAGGAGGGAGTGAATACGCTGGGGCAAACCTACTGCATTCTGGATTACAAACGCGCTGAAAACTACACACCCTCAACTAGATTTCCAAAGCAAGCACTAGAATGTTCTGTCTCGATGGTAGTGTACGTAATCGAACCCGAGAAGAAAAATATATTGGCGTAAAATGCCAGTACGGAAAACCAGGCAGTCACGATCAGGGTAGGTGAAAGGACGCTCAAATTTATGGGAGTGGCCAAGTCACATTCCGGACATGCTTGGCTATTTTACAAGAAAGGTGATAGATGATATTGTGTTATGGGAGAATGAGGTCCTGTTACTAATCCAAGCAGCGACACATCCACATTTCTGATAGCTGCAGTACGTGTTTTGTGAGGAGATGCATGCGGTTCCGCTTTCGATGTTTAACTCCAGGGTGTAATCCTTGACCACTGCTGGATTCGGACCCACAACCTTTTGACCACTGAGGTTGAGGCTCCCAGAAGTTAAGATACAGTCACAGACAGGTTTTTATCAGGTTGTGTGGCCCCCATCTTTGCCTGACGTCTGGTTTGCGTTGCCGCTGCGGTATCCGGCAAAGCGTGACGAAAGGGGTCACGTGACTCGCGCTTGGGCAACAGTTTTGTTGACAACTGTTCCGCTGCCGACAGAGATTGTTTGCGGGACAGTCTGGGGCTCAGACTGTTCGCGTTGTGTGACACGGCACCGACCGACGGTCGAATGGGTCCCAGCAGCGATTTACCAAACTGAACTTTGGGGGAGGTGGATCTGACACCCTGGCAGTGCGTCGTGGGGTCTGTCGACAGAAGCCCTGGACGTGATGACGTCTTTGTTACCCACTTGACGTTTGACCCCGTGTCAAGTG
Source organism: Lanistes nyassanus (assembly GCA_004794575.1). Taxonomy (NCBI): domain Eukaryota; kingdom Metazoa; phylum Mollusca; class Gastropoda; order Architaenioglossa; family Ampullariidae; genus Lanistes; species Lanistes nyassanus. Next base: position 213,385 of record SMGT01016915.1, on the reverse strand, counting down.
GAGCAGAACAGGGATCGCAAGAAGCATGGCCGTATCGACAGACGTGAGACTTGTTTTGGGCGCATCTCTCCTCGGGCAAGACGTTAGAAGATTTGGAGTTCTTGGCAGGTTTTTTGTCACCGCTAGCAGCAAGCCGAGCGTGTCCATTGCCTGGTCGAAGAGGCAGCTGGCTTTGCGCTTGCTTGATGCCCTTGGCTGGGTTGCGTGAGGCGCGTCTGCCAGGCGATGACGACTTTTTGTGGGTTTTCATGTTCGAGAAGTAAACTTTGACGGGGCCGAGCTGTCGCGAGTAAACGCAGACACAGCACCCCCCAGGACACGGGAGGGACAGTTTCATCGTGTACCGAGCCTCCCCGTCATCCCCTATCCCGCTTCTCCTCCCCCCCGACCGCCTTTTCCTCCGTGCACCAGGCTCTTCGAAAGCGTACCGCGGTTGCACGGTCTGTGTGTAGCGTGCCCAGAGTTCTCCAGGATCGACGGTGGCTTTTTCCGAAGCGTTCTTGTCCGGAAGGGCGCCGTCTGACCACCACACTGCACGCTTGCCGTCGTCCTGCAGCCTGTCGTCACTTCCTGCCGGCCCCCAGAACAGCCTGTCTGGTGACCATGACGACGCACGGGACGCTGGGGTGGGGCTGGAGGCGGTGTAGACGACAGTCGGTTGCCCCAGTCCTGCTGACAGCGGCGTCGTGGTTCTAGAGACGTTGCTGATGGTGTGGCTGTCGCTGAGGTCGGGGTGAGTGGGTTTCAGTGTCGACACACGCTGATGTCGCGTGTTCATCATCATCTACAGAGCATCAGCTGGCTTCTCTCTCTCTCTCTCTGTTTCCCTCTCTCTTTCTCCCTCTCTCTATCTCCGTGGGTGTTTTGTCTGAAATCAGAAACAGAGACAAATGAAGCGTACACTGTGTCTGCCGTTAACGCCTTGTGGAAAGGGAGCAGAAACTAACTTGGGCAACTGTCCTAAAAACATGATATAAAATCCATCTTGTTCGACAACTCTGAGTAACAGATTTCGTGCGCTTTCACACATCTTCTTGTAGAAGTCCTTCAAAGAAGTTTTTTTTCTTAATTTCAGATGGGAAATATATTGTGTATTATATAGACAGGGGCAAACAGTTTGCCGATCATGATATGTGACGTGATGGCTGTGCATAAATGTTCTTCTCACATACCAACCCAAAACAAAGAAACTAACAATCAAATATCTCATTTATCTTCAAGAGACTTGGCTAAAGACGAAAAACTGGCAACGCCACTTGGTGTCTCGAGATTAGTTTTCTATACTTTATACTTGTAGTTGCACATATCGTACTGTTACCTGTTACCTGGGAGGCTCGCATATCTTTGCATGCGTATCATACATTTGTAAACCCTTCCGGATTACTTTATAACTTTTCTGAAGCTGACCTACTAGAATTACACGGTCGTCGCACGCAAAAAAAAACCTTTTTTTTAAAACAGCATTCCGTAGTAAAATACAGTGAGAGTATACACCAAGTTTCACATTTCACAACTGCAAAATACGTTTTCGTTGAGGGAGGATCATCTGTGAACTTTCCTACAGTACACGCATATTAAGTCAAGTTAAACTCTCCTAGTATGACCAACCTTCTTAACTGGATTCCACAGTTGTTCGAGAAACAGAAAGACACGGAATACACTTTTCGGGAAATTTCGTAGCTCCTTCAGCGATTTTAAAAAATGTTTTTCCCCTGCACAATTTTATTTTAAGACGACTCTCGCTCTCTCTCTCTCTAGTACTAGTTCCCACGCAGTAAGCAAAGAGAACAATGCAGACAGAATGTTTGTTCAGGACAAAGCAGCCAACAGGCGCCCCGCAGCTGACAAATCTGGCCACTCCAGAAGAGGATTTACGGTAGAGCATAGTCTCAAAAGCGCGCTGGAAGTTAAACAGAAGATAACTGGCTACTTGACACAGCAGCGCCACAATAAAGCCTTCTGGCGGTCGCGCAGATTTAAAGCAGTTCCTGTCTCAATATTTTATTGGCTGGAAGGCTTGCTGCCTGGCGACGAGTTCTGGTAATCTTTCAGCGTCGCCTCTGCATTGTGCATGGCGTCACAATGGGCAAAATGGGATTTGGGAAAATAACTGCTTTGGACTGGAGGGGAAAACGTCCACTTACCTTCCAGCCATGTTTAGAGAATCTGATGTGCGAAAGAGAAGGAGAACGAAGGGACAGACGTTCTCACCTCTGTCAATCTGGCACGAAGAAATTGGTACTGCTGCGCGTGTCCATGCCTTAGAGTGGCGACTGAGTAGGGACCAACTCGCTGGAGCTGGCATAATGCGCTAATCCTTTGGCGGAACCAAGGCCAATAATTGTTTCGCTGACCATTGAAGCTATGCAAATCCCTCGTGCGTAACTCCGAACGGTAGCAATCTCCTAGGGTTACGCTACTCTAGCTGCCTCTAAACTGTCCCCCCGGGACCACTTTGGGTAAAAATACACTTCTCGCCTCGGTTCCAAGCAGGGCGAATGAAACTTCCTACCATCCACTTTGATTTATAATTTAGTATTCTGAGATTTTTTATGCAGTGTTTAATTTGTACAAGCACGCCTTGTAATTGCCCTGTATTCCCGAAGCGTAATTTGAAGCACAGACAGCAGAATACGTCACATCAGCATGATGACCAACCTCTGAAGTGTGATTCTATCTTCTACTGACTAAACCAGGTTTTTTGTTCGCAGCAGACCAAGCTCGTCTCTGTAGGCTCACTGCTCAGATAAGACGAAACAAACACTGGCAGGCCAATGTTGTGATTGAAAACTGCACTTGCAGTATGGACAATACAGTACGGAACTTTCTTGCAGACTTCTAGGAAGATGAAGGTGGTTTGCGGTCCACCTTTTGATCCGACAAAGATTCGGCCCTGCCGAAAATTTTAGCCTCACAACTCAGACACCATCTGGAATCAAGGTAACACATCCTGTTTCGGAATTCGTGGAAAGCGATTGCATTTGCTGTCGTATTTTTGTCAGCCCTTTCTTTAACTTCGTTGTATGGGTATCTCAGCAATATATATAGTACCTCAGCAATATACAGAAAAGATATATAGTACCTCAGCAATATACAGAAAAGATATGTAGTATCTCAACAATATACAAAAACGAGATATAATATCAGCAATATACAGAAAAGCGATATAGTATCTCACGAATACATGTATACGGAAAATGAATATAGTAACTCAGCAGTATAGAGAAAAAAGATATAGTATCTCAGCAATAGACAGAAAAGAATATGGAAGGCCGATAAATGGTGGTAGACCTTACATCAAACGAATGTCCTCTTTAATTCGAGCAATCGTCATCAAGTTTTGAGAGACACTGTGATCGTCAAACTCTTAAAACAAAACACGTAGATACAGAAAGCCCAATCACGGTCCTTAGATTGCAAACGTCTTTCAGTCTAGGGATAGAAAAAAGAGGAACGAACCGGATTAGGTAAAGGAGTTCAGCCTGCGTCAGAGGTCGAGGTCTGTGTGAAAATGGACCCGAACCTTTTGCTTACCTTTGTCGACGCCAGCCACTGTCGCTCACGTCGCGAGGAAATCCAGACTGGAGGTCTGGTGGGGACAGAAAACCCAGCAAGTGGCGGCGGAACACATGAGCCGCGAGGCTGTTGACGTGGGCCGGGTGGTGTTGCTGGCTCTCACACCTGTCGCTGTCGCTCACCATCAATCAAAGCCTGCAGCATGCCGCGAGGGTGGGCCGCAGTCACAGCTAATGCCTTCTGCGCCTTGCGTGGAGTAACTATAAACAGGCGCGCGCGAATGCGTGATTGTTGCGTGCGTCGATGTGCTTGGGCGCGAGTGCTGCGTGCATTAATGAGACCAGAGAGAGAGAGAAAATAGGGTGATAAGAAAAGGAGGAAGACAGAAAAGAGAAAGCTAGATGGAGAGGGAGGGAGCTGGTGGAGGTGAGGGGAGGGAAGAGAAGTACTATTATGAATAATGTGTGTATTTACTAAAATAGAATAGGGAAAGAAAGGATGAAAAAGTTCGATAAACAGGACCATAAATATTTACTTGAGGCAAGTGAATGCCATGGTGTATGTTCACATTAAATGTTGTGTGCGTGAGCGCGCGCCCGTGCGTGTAAAAGTGTGTGGGCGAGCTTCCATACGTGTGCAGACGACGCGGTTGAATGCTTGGCTGTGACAGATGGTTGACACTGATCAGTGTGTGTGTGTGTGAAGAGTGACCTCAATCGTGGGGTTCATATCTGCATTTCCCGTTCTCTTTCTTTCCTCCTTTGCAGACTATACAAAAAATATTAAAAAGTTACATATCAATATTTCTACGTTATTAAAAGATCAATCAGCAGCTGTTTTTATTCGTCTCGTCTCCCCATTTTCCTAATTAAAAACACTTTGGGATTACGGTGTTATCCTGGCTGTTACTTCGTGAAGGAAACCTGGCCCTCGTGTCTGGCAGAGCGTACGGCGTGCCCAGTCGGAATGTTTTTCGGACTAGAAAATGCTGAAACTTGTCAACGTTTACAAAAAGAAATAGGCGATGCATCCACCCTTCACGTTCTGAATCTCTTTCTACTTTTAATCTGATCAGCTGTGGGATTTAAGCAGGCTTTGCCGCGACACATTAACATTTCGATGGTCGACAATAGCGCGGATCCCACAGCAACTTGACTTCGAAACCCTACGCAGGCCTGTACTCTCCTCCCCACCCCCACCCCCACCCCTACCCCACACACCACTCTTCTCTGCCTTTCCCTCCCCCTTCTCAATTCTCCCTATTGTCCCTCCAACCTCTCTTTTCGGTTGCATGCGGAGCGGGTGCGTGCTGTGCCGCGCGTGTTGTAACATTCTGCCTGTGCCCATATAACGCCGCCGGTCGGCCAGTCCCGGGTAAGCCATGAAGTGGAGCACCCACCACAGTAATTCATTTCTGATTGCAACTCCAGGCTGCACGATACACAAGCTCATTTCTGCCCCTTAAATCGCCTTCTCGCTTTCTTTCATCAAAGACGTCAATCACACCCCACGGGACTCGTTAGCGGCCACGCCACTGAACTACCTCTCTATCGCCATCAAGGATCAGAAAGGACCTCACTTCAAGATGATGAAAGAGCTTTTTTGTTGCAAGAGCGACAATTTTCCCAAGCTTGCGCGAAGTTTTAAAAAAAAACGTTAATAGTTCTTGATCGAAAAAAATGTTTCGGTAGGAAAGGCGAAGGCAGCTGAAGATAAATTAGTTTTTGCCAAACTTTTTGACAGCCTCGAAAGCCGTCGTTTAGCAGATTTTTTAAATCGTCTGTAAACGTGTGGTAAACATTGCAACTGATTGTGTTTTAAACAAGGATAATACTCATTTTAACCGATTGTATTTATAAACAAGGCTGGTAAATGTTTTAGCTAATTATCCTTTCCCCGCAGAACGCCATGGTGGCTTCCTAACGCATGGATTTGATCGCTGTTACTTTAAATAACATTTATTTTTGGGCATCATTACTATTTTCATTAGTACAATTATTTATTATCATATAATTTTCGCTGCTAAATTTCTTGTCATTCTCATTCTTTTATGGGACTTGTTATCATTTTCATAATTGTTCTTGGCGCTGTAGAAGGAAAAAGAATGTGTTTTCAGTATTAATAATAACGTGCCCCACACAAGGTTTCCGCACAAATGGCCAAGAGTAAACGGACCTGTCAGCTTCCAGCTGGACCTGGTGCTGCCCTGCCAGCCTCCATGAAAGGCAAGTTAATTCTCGGTCTCGCCACATCTGCGTGGTTATTGGAGACCTCAAGCGACGAAGACCAACGAACTGTAATAAACCCCACGGAGTAGCGGAAATATCTGTTGCCCGGTGGCTCTGTTTGGCTGCGGCATTATCTCATTTTCTGTATCGATTGTTGAACAAGATGGCGAGTCGACTGTTGCGTGCACCTTAGAGGCGCAATTGACCAGTAAGTCGCACTTCAGTGCTGTGACACTGGGTGACCTTCTTGGCGCAATGTTTAACACCGATCGAGTTTTCAAAAGCACGGATAGATCTTCTGTAAAAGCCACAGGTAATAAATATATTATCTGTGATCCCCGGTAAGGACAGGGGGGGGGGGGCTTAATAAGTAAAGTTTCTCCTCGGGAAAGACGAAGTATTCTGGTACTACCGATGAAAATACTAAATACTAAGTATAGATCACAGATACTTGTATTCTAGTTCCGAATAACGATGACGATACTAAATACTAAGTTGAGAGTATAGATACTAGTATTTCAGTACTGAATGATGATGACAATACCAAATGCTAAGTATAAAGTATAAATAATTTGTATTCTAGTACTAAATGACGACGACCATAATAAATACTAAGTACAGGGTATAGACAGTTGTATTCTAGTACCAAATGACGATGATGATATTAATACTAAGGATAGAGCTTATATCCTTGTATTTATAATACTAAATGACGACGACGATAGTAAATGCTAAGTATATAGATACTAGTAATCTAGTACTGACCGACGATGACAATATTAAATAAGTAAGTATAGAGTATAGATCATTGTATTCCATCCTGATTGACGACGGTGATACTAAATGTAGTAAAGATGCTTGTATTCTAGTAGCCTACTGAATGACGACTACTGACAATAAAGAAAATTTCATTGAAACAACGGCAGCAGCAACAACGATCATGACGATTTCATTTGTACTACAGAGAGCGGAAACAATGCGGTGACGTGCACCAGAAATTCAACACAAACAACGGCCTGCAGACTACCAGATGTCCTTCACTCTTGCCTGCTCTGTCTCAGATCACTTAAACCATAAGTCGCTCACGACACAGTAAGCAGTTCGGTAAACCGCCTGGGTAAATCGGTGTCCACTCGTGCTCGCCCCGTATGCAAGACAACCAAACAGCTCTTATTCCTGTCATGTCGGATATTTTAGAATAAGTTCCTTGAAATTCCCACCTACGAAAGCTGAACGCCCTAATTTTCCCTCGTTATTCGAGAATAATTAAGTTATTCGGGAGCGAACAGCTTATTCCAAGTTCGCCGAAACAGCGTTTTCAGAAACAGCTAGGACCCCGCCATTCGAGTATAAATTTTGTTCAGTTTACATGCGTACGGGATCTTATCGCTTGCACTGACCTCTACCTGATGAAAATTCCAAGGAGACTTCACTGGGTGCAGTGCATTGTAATATTATGTCGATCCTGAATGGTCACGACACCACGAATGTAGCGTCAAACAGGCGTCACGGCATCAGAAAGCAAATGTACCATTGTCATGACACCAGCAAACACGAGATGACATGTTCGTCTCAGTCACCCGTACGTCCGTGGCCGAGAGAACACCAGCACTTCGTCGCAGTTCAATTCTTTTATTTCACATCCTCTACATCCATCCCCGGTCCCGGTACTCCGGCCAGTCCATGGTCCAAAACGCACAAAAGCCCAAAGAGCCAAGACGAACCACCAAGCTTTACAAACTCAGTTGATATCCATAGTTCTCAGACTATCCTGCTTCATCAGTCTGTCTACAACTATCTCCATTAATTCCCACAAGGGTTTATATACCTATGTATTCACTGTTAACTTCCCAAGCTCTGTATGTGCAGATGTGCGTGTGATTGGCATGTGGACAGTGCATGCGGGGAACCACAACTTCTATGTTTATAGTTAACTGAGTGCATTGGAGGTCAATTCCCAGCCCTGTCAAATATCCCATATCCTCTCCTAAACTGTACTCTATGCCCCTCACTAACCTACCTACTACCTATGGCTGGTACGCATATTGTTACAGCATCTCGAGCATCCATCTTACAACCCCCACCCTCCACCCCAGAGAGGGTTGACAAATTAGAACTCAGTATTCACGAGATTCAGTTTGTTCTGTTATTGATGGTCTGTAGCACTGGCTGTCAGGTTAATCAAAAGGCTGGGTAGACAACAATCCCAGGTTAAAAGCGTAGTGCGATTTTTCACACTTGCACTTGGGATTTTCGATGCGATGTTTCCGCCGAAACGCAGATCTGCGTCCCCGTGGCCGTCACAGAGAACCGAACCCTTTCGCGAGAGGTTTACGAAAACAGAGATAGAATGACCCGATAATTCTCGTGGTGGAGGCCATTTGGATCGGGTTTCCGCGCTGTCGATGATTCGATTATTATGAATGGCTATTTGGTTCTTTATTCTGTCAGCCCCATAATTTTTTTCCTGGCGAGACTGCTAATTTTGACTACATGCATTAGTTGCCGGATGGGGGATGGGATCAGTTGCACGGCATTAATAATCAGCCGTTTTCTGGAAGACTGCACGGGGAAAGGCTGGGGTGGGGTGTTTGGTTTGGATTTGAGGGGTGGAAGACTGGGTGGTGAGCACTCAGCGGGCTGTATGCCAAGCATTTTTGAACATTTAACTATGCATGCAAACGTTGCGCGCAAAAGATATGAGACAGCAGCATTTACCAACCCTGGTCCGGTGACAGACCTGGTCACAAGGGTAAATTGCCGTCCAGTCTTTATTTTACAACCGCGCATGTTAAAGCATCCTGTGGTGTTTTATTCTTTCATTCTGCTATACGACAGAGTTAATTTAAATGATTTTTTATTTCTATAACTCTTTTTGCTTGTAAATGTGTAATGGATTTAGCAGGAAGCTACATGCCTGTGTTTGACTCTGATTGGACGTTCCTGTTAACGATTGCCTTTCCTGTTAACCCTCCATACCCCTCCCTACATTCGTCCGTCCGTGTATCTATCCATCGAAACACCAGCTTAACTATTCATCCATCTCAACAGGTGTAAATGACTAGTTCAGTCACAATTCTATCCTATGAGAGTACCCTTGGGTAACAATGCTGTAACCATCGATAACAGCAAGATATTTCTAATAAGTCTCTATTATTGATGTTTTTCCTTTTGTTGAAATATTGGGTGGCGTGATAAACCTCCTCGTAGCAGACTGCAACACGTGCACTTTTATTTATAACATCGAACAAGGGATGCGTGCATGTGCACTTTTATTAATCTTAACTTTAGACAAAAGACACGTGCATGTGCACTTCTATTGATCTTAATGACTTTAGATAAAAGAATAAATAACGAAGAACAATCGTGCATTGTGTAAACTTGAATCAGAATTGTAGTCAGTATTTTTATATTCTGTTATTCTGATCATTAAAACAAAGTTAGACAGTACCTTGGAAACGAGCTATTCGTGAGATGTGACATTACACTCCTCCCTGATCTGGGGAGGGTGTATGGTAGGAGACCATCACCTTCATCTCGCTGGGGCTTTTATCTTCGTCACTTGCATCAGATAGATCGCTTTTTTCTTCTTCTTCGTCCTCTTCCTCGTCATCAACTTCCAGTTCCGCGTCCTTGTGCGTTAAGACAGCGATGTTAGACGTGGGTCGACTCCAGTCGCTGGTGGGGCGCTGCTGGGGGTCAGCAGACACAGTCTGCAGAGAGCGAAGGCGGGAGTGAATGTCATGGTCGGTGACCAGGACCGGAAACAGGAAGTCGCGGTGCAGGTGGATTGCGCAGCCGCAGTCGAGGCGGTGCCTCTGGCTGAAGAGGCTGGGCGGTAAGGTTGCGTTCAGGCTTCGCAGCCTGGAAGGTGCCACGAGAGTTCGAGGATTGACGGCAAAGCCTGGGTATAGAACGGCTTGTTGCTGCTGCACCTGCTCCGCCTGGCGGACGTGCGTGCAGTCCGAACAGAGAGAAGGACCGAGAACCTCGCAGTGCATCACCTTCATGCACGACGAGCCGTCGGAGCTCTGAACCCGACGCTTCCGGGGATCTGCCACCGCAGGTGAACAGCGCTCACGATATGGCGTCTGCTGCTCGCTGGGGGAGTGCCTGAACTCGCCGCCAAAGTCTTCCACCTTTAAATGCGCCGACAAGACCGCCAAGGACTCGTCCTGTTTCATCCTGGACTCCTCCCTCCACTCTTCCGAATGCTGCAGCACTGCCGGATGCAGCGCAGCGGACGACGCGCTGAAGGACGTGCGGGAGCCTTCCTCACTCCTTTCCACGGCACTGCTGCAGCTGCTACGGCGACTTTCGTAGGAGTCGCGTCTGCTGCACAAGGAGCGCTGACCGGCCGCAGGTCTCCGCAAGTCGGTGAACGACACGGGGACGCTGGCCACGCGCTGCGACACGGCGTTGTACACCCTCGCCGCCTCGGCGTCGTTCAGTTGTGACTGCGCACGTGCCGCGCGGCAAAAGGTGTCGCTGCTGTCAGGCATGGGGCTGCTGCGCCACCTAGCGGAGGGCGAACTACCGCTGTTGCAGCTGACGAGTCTGCTCAGGACGTCCACGCTGGAGCGGAAGTAAGCTTTCTCCTGCTGGATGTCGCCGTCGTTCAAGATGGGGTAGACGCCTGCGCCCAGAGGGCGGCTGCGGCAAGCTGCAGAGAATGATCTGGGACGGTGGTACAGTCTTGCTGCAAACAGCTCTTCGCGCGGTGCTCTCGCGCGATCCGCGACAGTGCGAGACGAGCGAGTCTCTTGCGCACTCTGGTCATCCCGTCCCGTCTTCACACGTGGCACTGTCTTCGGACGCCTGAGGATTCTGCCTGCCTTAGAGGGGGGAAAGAAAGTCTGCCCCACACGGCTGCTGCCATCTTCCCCATTCAATTTCTGGGTCGTTATCATATCGCAGTCTGCAGATTGAAGAATCTTTCAGAGGAAGGTACACTAACACCAACATGTGAAAGCTCAGCAGAACTCTTGCTGTTCCGCGGCTGCAGTTTCGAATAATCTTAAGAACAAGCAACGGTGGGGTTCGTAAATGATGACGTGCTGGTAGGCGAGAGCAGATACTGTTCACAAACGATGGCGTGCGGTTCAGATAAAACGCAGGGCTGACGTAACTTGGGAGTGTCGCTCAAAGATGCTGAATGGCTTTTCTGAACAGACGAACTGTTGTTCATGGCAGTAGTGTCGTCAGAACCGAAGAAATAGAGTTGAGAGAAGATGAAAAGCTGGGCAAAGATGACCACACTTTCCGAATGAAGGAATTGGCGTGCTGCCGTGAGACGATGAAAAGAAGATACTCAAAGCCCATGTCCATCGCTGGCTTACTTTGTAGTCTCCCATATGACAGTTCTCTGAAAATAAAACAGCAACAAAAGCAGTACATCATCAGAAGGTCAGAAGGTGTCCGAAGTGGAGAATAGTAATGGCTGTATGGCTGTAGTAAGATTAGAAGCAAAGCTAAGCGTGTACATAGCACCTAGCACGTCATGCAGAACGGATCACAACACGAGCGTATTTGCTTTAAATAGTTTGCTGCACCTAAGTGTTTCATACACAAGTGTTTGGGGGGGCCTGGTTAGCTCAGTTGGTAGAGCTGCGGACTAGCAGATGGAAGGTTGCTGGTTTGAATCCTGGTGTGGTCAAGGATTATTTCCCGGAGTTAAACATTGTGCAGACTTCATTCGGCCATTTCCCCGCACTTTAAACTGCCTGTCCGCACTAACCATCTTACTGCAGCCATTAGTCTGGTGGTTCTTTCAGTGCATAGCTTAGTAATAGGACCCCATCCCCCATAGTGCGAAATCACCGCGAGGTGGAAGCACTGTCCCTATAAATAACCACCAGTGTTTCATATGCTAGAAAGTTTTCTGCGCGCGGGAAACGGTTCTATCCAACTTTCAGAAACGTTCGAGACTGCGAACTCGTACCTATGCTGCATAAAGTCTGATATACGTCTGCACTACGGTTCCAGATAATTGTTAAACTACCAGACATCATTCCTGTCTATCCATTTATCTGATCAACCCATCTACCCACCAAGTTCTTTCTTTCTTTCTTTCTTTCTTTCTTTCTTTCTTTCTTTCTTTCTTTCTTTCTTTCTTTCTTTCTTTCTTTCTTATTGCTCGCTGAATGGGGGATATACTGGGCGCAGGCTAACTCAAATTCTAAAAACATTTTTTTTCAATCGCACACAAAGCTCCATATTTCCCAGCAGCATCTACAAGCAGAAACGCGCGGATTGTCGCCCTCTGAGCAGGAGTTAAGAGTTGTGGAGGCTTAGCGACTCAAATCCCTTTTCACATAAAGGCCTGCCCCTGTGATTGTTCAAGTTCACACTTTTCAGACAGCTGAGTCAGCCCGCTAATACGCTGGTGTCGGCAACGGTCTATACCTGTACCCTACTTAGTGGGCGAGCTAGTGAGTGAGCGAGAGAGGGGGTAGGGTGACGGGAGAGAGCGGAAAGAGAGCAGGCTTTCAATTTCAGTTGCTTACACCGTCGAGCACTTGTCCTATTTTCCTGGTCTACCCTTTTAATGGCGAGCCGAAACGTTACATATGTATACTCTGCAATAATCCAACGGAGGTACTATTAGAACTACCGAAAAAAAACACCCAGATGTTTCAAAGTGAGGAAAAAACTTTACCCTGTAAGATAAATTTACGCCATATTCTAACATTATTTACTGTGAACCGATCAGTGAATCCCTCACGTTTTGTCAGCACTTGCACTCGCTCGCCAAGACAAGTTTGCGATACAACGAGCTTGCACAGCCTTGGCCCTGCACTGCGGCGAACACGAACGAATTTGAAATAACTTTCAGCACTCATGGCAAAGGAGTTGAGGGAACGACATGCAGAATTTTGACGAGGCTGTCCACCATGGAGGACTTTTCAAACTCTGGACGCTATCTGTTTTCGTTACATGCCGGATTCACAGAGTTGGACTTAATCGAGAATGAGCCAAACTGCGGTGTGTTTTTCATCAGAACAGTATTAGCTTTCCTGTGCGGATAGAGGTACTTGCCACAGTTCATCGACGAGAAGTTGCGGGGAAAATCTTTTGCATCGAAATAAAGTAGAATTTATTATGCAGACGGTATTACTAATTTTTTTCAGCCAGTGCTGTCATTCGGCATGTACCATGTCTCGCTGCAAAAGGCCAGCATTACGGTATCAGACTAAAAACTAAATGAACAAAAATTACGACAGCATACTCACATAAGTTACTTCGAAGCGGCTTCTTGGCATGAATTCTGTAATAATTTGCCAAAAAAAGGTCACTTAATACGTCCTTGATAAAAAAATTCTTGTTCCAAACACAGCCGTATTCCAGGCTTTAACGGTCGACTGTCTTGTGTATGTGCTGAGATCTTGGAATATGCCGATGGGCGGAGTCCGTATGCAAGTACTCGGCAGACTGCCTGCATTGCCACACCTCACTAGATTAATAAGACCCAGACAAGCGTTTCCGTGGCCGAGAACCTATCGAAAAAGACCTCCTGGCTAGGCTTTTATCGTTATTCTCTTAAGCTGTAACGTGTTTTGGTCTCTCTCTCTCTCTCTCTCGATGGAGAATTGAACAGTCGCCATAGACTGTGAAAAATCTTAATGGTATAACGTGTAAAGATGCTTCCTTTGAAACAGACTGAGCCCAGTGCACATTACACCTTACAGACCAAAACTGCTATTCATGTAATTTTGATATTAATAAGGGTATAATTATCTCGTGTTCCTGAACGATGACCGTGCCAAACATTTGGACTACCCGCACAGATTAATATCAGCTGTGGTGCATGTGTCGACTCCCAGTCAAGGCAAAATGGGATTTTTTCGCCCCTCCGGTTTCCGACACATGCAAACACAAGCACTAGGCACAGTCAGTCAGTCGAGCTTGTCCACAGGAGAGTGAAGTGCCCCTGGTTGTGGCCGATGTTTGTTTAAGAGCCTTTTGACGCGAGTTTAGTTACACCAGGCTGATAAATGCCGTGCTGTGTATACCCAGGAGTGAAAAGGCCTGCTGTAGGGAACAATTGATTCCATTGCCAGGCTGAAAAAGCAGGGTGAAGAGGAAGGCCTAACACAGGCTGGGGTATTGCTGTTCCAGTCTATCAAGAGGACTGCTGCAGAACAAACCGTCATATATGGCAACAGAAGGCCAGCGCTGTTATTGCTTTGTTTGTAAGTGTTGTCATAACCTTATAACGTCAAACTATAAGAAGCGAAGGTATAAATAAAAACACCAATAAAAAATTGTGTCCGTCAGTGCGCGTGCATGTGTCTGTGCAGTTGAGTATGTGGGAACGATAGGGTATGTAGGAAGAATTATACCGGATTTTCTGAGATTTCGAGTTGAACAGTTCACAGAGTTTAAAAACGTTTGGGTGCTGCACGAAATATCTTGGAAGACGAGCGTTTCGACGAGTTTGAAGTGGTGGATATGTGCACACAGAAACGTAATGAAACTCATCACTAATTTCATTTATATTACATAGTGACCCGGTGGTGTATCCTGGATTTAAACATTGTTCAGACTCCATCGAAAGCAAACCCCAAACAGCAAACTGCCTCTCTGCACTGGCCATCTTAAAATGCTGTTAGTTTGGTGTGGTTTCTGTGCGTTGACTAGTTGTGGGTCCTGTCGCCCGACATGGAGGTTTCAGCGCGTGGATTATCATAGTTCCCATCACTGCTAGGGAGTAGCACTTTCCTCTAAATTAACAGCTACAGCGCTGCACTGCTGCTGTATTGCTCACATACACCCACGTGCATACAAATACACACGCTAGAGACGGAAGTAATAGAAAGATAAAAAGCTCTTTAATGCAGACTTGTGATTTGATGCACAACGTCATGACAATGAGTCACAAAAGGTTTCCTGTACAGAACGACGTGTCTATCCCGCTACCGGCTCGTCTCGCACATCTCTGAAAGAAAACCACATTCAAATAACGTTCTTCGCAATCTCCTGCAGCTTCTAGGACAGCGGTCATTGCTGGGAAAAAATCAGTTCGTAAAAGTTCTGGTTTAACGATATCAAGGATTGAAAACTGTGGCGTTATGCTCTGTCTTTAACGTAAACTATCGAAAACAACGGGCAGAGTTCTGCAGCTCAGCTTAAGATTGTCATTCGACTGGCTGGCTCGCTAGCTGGCTAACTAGCTGCTTGACTAGACTAGACTAGGCTGGCTGGCTGGCTGACTTACTGAGGTGCATGTGTTAAAAGCTGTGAAAAGACTACCCACTTTTCGCACACAAAGTAAGCAGCAGTGCTGCAGGAGTTGTCGTTCCACTGCCAGTTCTTGGACTGCTCTATCATGACGCAGTCCTCACTGCTCTCCCCCGTGAAGTGGTTGGGCTCACCTGACGCCCAGTCGGTGAAGTTCACGGCCTCACCCCCCGGCAGCCACATAAAATCCCCCTCAGAAAACACGTCCGTCGCGCCAATCCACACCTGGGTGGCAGCTGAATGTTGCCACAGGTATCAGGTAGGAGAGTTTATATAATTGCTTTTCGTCTGGAGATTTTCTCTCCTTTTTTCCCCTTTGTACTGATTTTCCTACAATAGGCGACATACATGCACGCTCACGCGCACAAACACGCACACTCATACACACAACCACACACAGTGACGGCATTTGTCTTCTTATCTTGACCATTCGCTCACTTTCCTGTACACATCGACCACCCGCAAGATCAGAAAAAAACCAAAGAAAAAAATAATAGCACTTCACCCCACCAGCCCCCAGGAGAAAATCTCGATGTCACGGCAACAGTCAGCACAAGACATACTTACAGTGGAGGTTGACTACAAAGCGCTTTATAAATTCATTTTCTTCCGCGGAGTTAATTTCCGCCAGCCTGGAGCCAACAAGATGGCACATCACCTGCATAAATACAAACTTTTTCTCAAATATTAAAAAGACAGACGCACGTAGCAAGTAGGTCTAGTCTCAATGAGAAATAAAATGGCATGGGCTTATAGTTCATTACGAGGAACTAAACTCCTTTCAGTTTAACAGGTACAGGCTTCCGAAGATCGACATTCTGGAAAAAGGTCAGCCGATTCAAAAGTATGCCCAGATTTTAGTGCCAACATGCGTCTTGATGAATATAAGATGCTTTTTTTGGAAAAAAGTTAATTTGTTGTTGTCTTTGTTCTTGTTGCAAATGGATGGGCTAATTTCTGATGACTGCCTTCAGCAAACTGAGTCGAGCAGAGTAAACCCGCCTTAGCGACAAGCTGCGGGATGTGGTCACCTCTGCATCCGTCCATGTGACCTTGTCTGTCCCCAGCAGGTAACGTGACCCTCCAAATGACGTCCATTCGTTTTCGCATGCTTGACAGCCACCTGCACAACCACAGTGACGCCGGCAGGTGTTCAAACAAACACACAAAAAAAACGGAGTGAAACATAACATCCACGCTTCTTGACGAAGATACCCCAAGATGGTACATAAAGTCAAGACAGATTGTGATCATAAAGATGACCACAGAGATGATGACAACTGGCGCAATCTATTTAGAACAAACTTTAAAAACAGCAGTTTCATGATTGACGATGATAATATTATAAAAACATTTTGAATGCAGAATTTGAAGTGTGTCTCACCAGCGACAAGAAGAAGCCAAGCGATGGCGGTGATGTGGATGTTTGTTGACTGTGCCATTACAATTACAGGTGTCAGGGACTTCGTTAGACGTGTGACACAACGCCTGCCAGCTCCTCACCTCTTCTATGTTCTGGACAGTACTGGTCGTCTCCTGTCTTATGACGATAGTTATATATATATATATAGAGAGAGAGTCTTTCACGCTGTTTTTTTTTAAATCTGCGCAGTTAGGATCACATAGTCGTTCGTGATCATAATTGGCCACTCTCAGCTCGGCCCTCTGACGTCACCGCAGAAGGCGAATGTAAACACAGACGTACCATGCTTGACTGCAGCTGTTGTCTTCTGACTGCACCTGTTTGTCGGATTTCTGTGCTTATTGACTTTGGGATATATTTTCTTGTCTTAAGGTGTTATAGATGCTGGAATATGCGTCTACAGTGCTGCGTGGCGAATTGTAGGGGAAATTATGACATTTTTGAGAAAATTTCCGTGTTCAAATTTCCGTCCGACCCGGTCAAGCGTAACAAGTGGGTAAGTAAAATTCCTAGAGTGAGATTTCAGCCAAATGATTCGTCTGTAGTTTGCGCTAAGCAGAATTTGTGATCACAGAAGACACTGTCACAAGGCCAGATGAAAGTACATTTACTGTTAAAAGGGATCCCAGCGTGCAAAACGATATGCCATTACTGGCGGCAATATGCTGTGCGAAATGTTCGGGACGACATCGTGGGTCGTGTATCCGCACACCGATTTCGTGTCGCCCCAATGCTGGTGCTTCGGCCATAGCGAAGTGCCTGAAGCGGAAGTTCTGACGCCTCCAAATTTGCCGCGCATGTGTTTCGCGCATCTATGATTAGGAGAAACCCCATGTCGAACCACCTAGGGGGCCTGGATAGCTCAGCTGGGAGAGCTGCGGACTAGCAGATGGAGGTTGCTGGTTCGAACCCTGGTGTGGCCAAGGATTATTTCCTGGAGTTAAACATTGCGCAAAACTCCATTCGACCATTTCCGGCACATTAAAAGCTGACCATCTTACTGCAGCTATCAGTCTGGCAGTTCTTCCAGTGCATAGTTTAGTAATAGGACCCCATCCCCCATAGTGCGAAATCACCACCACAACAACAACCTCGAACCACCTGGCGGCGTGACCTCGGCACGAATAGGACTACCTGTCAGTTGGACATCCAGCTGCTTCGCTACGTGATGTTGGCGTGAAAGTCGCCAGCGTCAGCTGTCGGCTGGATATCAGGGGTCCGCCACACATAGGGGCATTGTGACCTCGGGCCTCCATCATATCGACATCCCAGTATGCTTCCCAGCCTCCCGCCCCCATGCTCCCCTCCCCATGCATGGTTGTTTTCTGTTTAACCAGTAGCAAACTCTTCTCTTCACTTCTTCTCAAAATTACCTCACAACCTCCACCACACAGCAAGATCATTTAAACACATTCCTCATCCACATCTAGCAAGCATATAACAAAACAAGTAAGAAAACAGATTGTTACTTTATTCGCAACATAAAACAGCTTTCATCCAGCAACTTAACAATGTTTATCAGTTGTGTCGCTGCTTAAATTGACTCTCCTTATGCATCCGCCTTCTAAACGGACACTGTCCGGAAGAACTCTCTCATAGTTCTCTCAAGTTTTTAGGAGAAAGAAAACAAAATCATTTAAACAGTGAGATTGCAGCAGTCAGTCACTTAAGCAGAATTTACTGAGGAGTCTTGAAAAGTATAAGACTATTTGCTGTTTGAAAGAATACATTGACTGGTCAGAGCAGATGACGCATTTTTCAGATCTTGTCCTTGTCCTTCATATCAAAGGAAAACAGCACTACAGAAACAGACAAAAAATGAACTACAACATCACTGTTCCACCCACTAACCCAACGACAGTAAAAATTACAACAATTACAACCAGAACCAGGGATTACTAGAGGAGAGGAGGGTGGTATTTGTTGCTTAATGTCCAGCCGCAAATTATGTGCATATCAGGACGTTGTTGCTTAGACAAAGTTTACGTGCTGCCTCACGTGGGACTGCTGTCGCAACACGAGCCTCAGTCCCACCCAGTCACATTATACTGACACCGGGCCAACCAGTCCTAGTACTGTTCCCTGTAGTGCCAGGCGTCTGGCAGGACAGCTACTAGATTGCCGATTTTTAAGTCTTAGGTGTGACTCGGCCGGGATGCGAATCACCGACCTTCCGCCTCGCAAGCGGACGCCTTAACCACTAGACCACCGAGGCGGTCCGAAAAAAAAGGAAACATGCGAAGCTC
Organism: Lanistes nyassanus; assembly: GCA_004794575.1. Classification (NCBI taxonomy): domain Eukaryota; kingdom Metazoa; phylum Mollusca; class Gastropoda; order Architaenioglossa; family Ampullariidae; genus Lanistes; species Lanistes nyassanus. The sequence continues at coordinate 194,732 of SMGT01016915.1, read as the reverse complement.
AAAACATCGGAATATGCTCCATACTTAATAGTTTTGCCCTTTTCTTATTACAGATACTATGAGTGTGATTTACTTGTTTGAAATTTGACACTAAAGAAAGATTTACTATGCAGTTACAGTGTCTTTGTTAGTAAACGATTGCCCATAGCCTCCCCCGTTTTTTTTTTTTTTGTATATCTGTATATTCTTTGATCTACAGTAGTCCCTCCCTATTCAGCCAAAAATTGCACTAAAACGGATTTTTTGGTCGAATCATGGAGAAGGCCGTACTAGATATATAGACCTATATTAAGCGATGATGCATAGCCGTCCAATTTCCCCAAAAGTCCTTCATACCTGACTCAACCACTGGCGAAGTAGAAAACCCCACAGACAAGATGCAGAGAAGAAAAAACAGATGACGCATCTTTTGCTGACTCGATGGGAGCAGACATAACTGATAATTTTTCCGACTTCTGCAAAAACTTTTATTCAAATATAAACAAAACATCATGGAATATGTACAGACTTCACAACCATCTCAACACGAAGGAGCCTTCACACTGGAGTTTGTATAAAATAAATGATTATCCCAACACAAGCCCCACATTGTCGGCAATCCGAGTGTTTGCTGACATGCACGTGGAAGTTTTTACTGAGATGCATGAAAACGCCGCGTGGTGACTAATCAGGATACCCATTAACGCTAATATTGTAAAAATGATAACAATAGCAGTATTCTCAGTGCCACCTGGAAGTTTTTACTGAGATGCATGAAAACGCCGCGTGGTGACTAATCAGGATACCCATTAACGCTAATATTGTAAAAATGATAACAATAGCAGTTTTCTCAGTGCCACCGTGTTGTGACACATTTCAGGTAAACTTGTAAAAGAAATTTATCCTCGTTAGCTTTGTAACAGATGTGCACAAGCAAAACTATTTCACTTTTGATTTCATGACACCTGCAGATACTTTTATGTTTGGTACTATAGTATTAACACATTTAGTACTGCTGCTTGTAATAGCACTGTTAGTGGAGGCTTTAGACGTTTGAGGGATGAGTGTATGCCTTCAATTCAGTTTGGTTTGTTTGGAGGTATGTTGACACAAGCCATAAATTTATGGATCCACAATTAGTGTACACTTAGCATTTAAGTATTCATGTTCTATAAATGTAAACAAGGCTACAGTGTACATAAATAGAGACATTAGGATACAAGTACTAAGTAGGATCTTTACTTTTGTTAGTGGGACTATTTTTAGCAGCTTTAATATTAATAATTATGAATTCAATGCGAGTTTAGATCTTGCTGTTGGCATGATCGCACGTCTTTAGGATATTTCAGGTACTTGTAGGCAATAAAGTGTATGAGCAACAGTTTCTTCTGTGTACCAATCAGAGAAAAGTTGTGGTGAATTTGGCTGTCAAACACATTTCAGGGCTTGTGATTTGTCAAGGAGAGTGTGACAGGTGTGGTTCAGATTACTCTCAGCTGGTAGGGACATGTTGTCATCCTGCGCTGCGAACATTTTCCTCAACAACTACTGAGAAAGTTTCTCTGAAAAGCTTCTTCAGGGAGTAGGGCTAGAAAGCTTAAGACCTTCAGTAAAAGACTGTCGTTCATCAACTTTGGTATGTTAAATATTTTATCTGGTCATTTGTTGCTGGTATACAGGTCTGTACGATAATGGTGACGGCAGCACTAACAGTAGCAGTAGCGCTGATACTAAGACTTTTGATTATTGTCACTAATACTATTACTAAAGTAGCTTTCATATTAAGCCTTCTTTGAGAAGAACATCGGAAGCTCACAGCGATGTGCCAGTTTACATCGCTGTGCAAGCATGCGAAGGGGCTGTCCACAAAACTCGCCTCCTGCTGTGACGTCACGCACTGGGTGTGTCTGGCTAGTTAGTATCACGAAAGCCACGTTACTGTCCCATCATTTTGTTTCTGAATTTAAGGCCTTTTCTCACTATTCCGTATCTTGAAAGCAGGATAAACGACTAAAACGTTTAAATCTGTCCTTACGTTTGTCATGGCTTGGAGTCTCATCCGCACCGTTGAGAAGTATTACCTTGGGATCTTTGATTTGTACATGTAGGCCCTACTCTTTAACATTTCGGACCGATAGGATTGAGGTCTTCAAATTATTTCAATTTTTAGAACTCTGTGCAAACATTCTGAGAAGGCTCCAACTGAAGTCGTCCGAGATGAGAACGATGCCTTCAAAACTTCTTCGAGAAAGTGTTCATACTGGTGTTTGGCTTAAATTTAGACCATGCTTAAAATTTCTTTATTCAAGTTTTGCCCTTATTTTAAGGCATGCATAAAGTTTTAAAGTTGCAAACGAACACTGGGTACGCTGTTCTGCGCGTCAAATAGAAGCTTTGCAGCTACACTGAGTTACACGTCAAATAGACCCTCTGTGCTCTATGTGTTTGTGTGTGGTGGGGGGGGGGGGGACTGTGTGTGTTGTGTATGGTTTTCGCTTGAAGGAAGGAATGTTGTTCACTCCTTCAAACCCCCCCCCCCAAGCTTGTCAATTTTATGTAACTGGTAGTATTGTAATAAAGCCACTAATCCCAACACCGATGTTAATACTTTAGGGAATACAAGTAAACAGCAACAGGACGTCCATGTCCCTCTTAGAGTGATTTCACCACAAGTTGGCGCTGTCCCTTTATAAATACCGACCCTACCTACTACACTGGTGTGGTCAAGGATTATTTCCTGCAGTTATACATTGTGCAAACTCCATTCGGCCATCTTCCAGCCCATTAAACTGCCTGTCCGCACTGGTCATCTTACTGCAGCTATCAGTCTGGTGGTTCTGTCAGTGCATAGCTTAGCAACAGAACCCCATCCCCCATACTGCGAAATCTCCGCGAATCGAAAGCACTGTCTCTCTAAATAACCAGCTATACTGGTGGTGGCTAGATAGAGTCGGACTCACGCTTCGAAGGTTCTGAGTTCGTAATCAGCAGTGACCAAAGAGTGTACACTAGAGTTGAACATAGCGAAAACTCTATCGAAAGCCATCCCCGAACATTAAACTGCCTCTCTGCACTGGTCATCTTAATGCTGTCAGTTTGGTGGAGGTGCGTTAGTTATAGCTCCCTGTCAACGCAATGTGGAGGCTTCAGCGCGTGGATTAGTCCCCATCAACCCGAGAGATACGAGAGATTTCTTTAAATTAAACCAACCAGAGAACTGCGCTCTCTACTGGTTGCACACTTCCACCGAGCGAGACTGGGCACGCAGCACACACACACACACACACACCGACGTGCATTCCAATTCACACGCGGAAAGACGGAAGTAGCAGAAAGCTAAAAAGATCTTTAGTTCACACTAGTGATTTGATGCACAATGTCATGACAATGAGCCACGAAGGGTCCTGTACAGAGCGTCCTGTCTACCCGACTGACAGTTCGTGCAGCAGATCTCTGAAAGAAAGAAAAAAATGGTTTCTGAGAGAAGAAAGCCACTCCGCAAAAGAGTTCTGATTGTACGATATAACTGATGTTATCCACTGTCTTTATTGTAAGCCATGGGAAAGAACCTTCACGCGTGCGAGCGAGAAGGCAGCTAAACATGAATCAGCCTCGATGCGGCGTGTGCAGTCGTGCAAAAGTTCGCCTCTTTCTGGTTTGACAAAAAAGTTTCTAACCACCATGCCAGAAATGCGTTATAACTTTTAAAAAAAACGTGAATAGTTACATCTTCGTCTTTTGCAAATACAGGTGTGGAAACAGTATTAACCGGCTTCTTATTGGGAAAACTGTTAGCGAATGTGACCTGTGCTGAAAGGGAACATCAGTAACACATCGATGAGTCAGTGGTGTTAAGTGGTGTTGAGAAATGCTGTGGTGAGACTACTGTAGGTTTGCTGTAGAACCTAAACACCAAACAATGTACGGAAGGAGTAGCAACTTTTAAAAGCTATAAAATCTGTTTTGTGATTTTAACAACAGAGAATACATTCTATAGTCTTGTAGTTTCTCTGACTTGTCAGCTCTCGGCCTAGTCTCGGGCTGTGCACAGAACAGCAAAGGCCAAGTTGTGCAGCTCTACTTAAGATCGTCTTTCGACTGGCTAGCTGTCTTGCTGACTAGCTGTTTGACTAGACTGGCTGTCTGGCTGGCTGGCTGGCTGACGTGAAATGTGTTAAAAGCTGTTAAAAGACTACTCACTTCTTTTCGCACACAAAGTAAGCAGCAGTGTTGCAGGAGTTGTCGTTCCACTGCCAGTTCCTTAACTTGTCCATCATGACGCAGTCCTCACTGCTCTCCCCCTGGTATTGGTTGGGCTCACCTGACGCCCAGTCGGTGAAGTTCATGGCCTCACCCCCCGGCATCCACAGAAAATGCCCCTCAGAAAACACGTCGGTCGCGCCAATCCACACCTCCAGCTCAGCTGAATGTTACAACCACACTCAGTGACAGCATATGCCACAGGTATCAGGTAGGAGACTTTATATAATTGCTTTTCGTTTGGAGATTGTCTCTCTTTTTTCCCCTTTATACTGATTTTCCTACAATAGGCGACATACATGCACGCTCACGCGCACAAACACGCACACACACACACACAGCCACACACAGTGACAGCGTTTTTCTTCTTATCTTGACCATTCACTCACTTTTCTGCACACATCGACCACCAGCACGATCAGAAAAAAACAAAGAAAAAAATAATAGCACTTCACCCTACCAGCCCCCAGGAGAAAATCTCGATGTCACGGCAACAGTCAGCACAAGACATACTTACTGATGTTCACCAGAAAGCGCTTTATAAATTCATTTTCTTTCGCGGAGTTAATTTGCGCCAGGTTGGAGCCAACAAGATGGCACATCACCTGCATAAATACAAATTTTGTCTCAAATATTCAAAAGACAGACGCACGTAGTAAGTAGGTCTAGATATTAAAGACCAGCATCAGTGGGAAATATAGTTCATTACAAGCGACTATCTCCCAAAGTTTAATCCCTCAACTCCTTTCAGTTCAAAAGGTACAGGGTTTCGAACACCGACATTCTGGACTTAGAGTGTAGATATACGTTGTCATTATCAAGGTTACATCCCGAAATCAGGTCACCCGATTCAAAAGCATGCCGAGATTTTAGTGCCAACATGCGTCTTGATGACTATTCAATGCATTTTTTAAAAAGTTAATTTCCTATTGTCTTTGTTTTTGTTGCAAACCGATGGGCGAATTTCTGACGACAGCCTCAGCAAACTTAGTCGACCAAGTTATGTGTTGTGATCACCTGTGCATCCGTCCATGTGACCTGGTCTGTGCCCAACAGGTAACATGACCCTTCAAATGACGTCCATTCGTGTTCGCATGCTTGACAGCCACCTGCACAGCCAAAGTGACGTACGTCGGCAGGTGTTCAAAAAAAATACTGAGTGAACCATAACATCCACGCTTCTTGAAGAAGATACCCCAAGATGGTACATAAAGTCAAGACAGATTCTGATCATAAAGATGACCACAGAGATGATTACAATTGGCGAAATCTATTTAGAACAGCAGTTTCATCATTGACGATGATAATATTATAAAAACATTTTGAATGCAGAATTTGAAGTGTGTCTCACCAGCGACAAGAAGAAGCCAAGCGATGGCGGTGATGTGGATGTTTGTTGACTGTGCCATTACAATTACAGATGTCAGGGACTTCGTTAGACGTGTGACACAACGCCTGCCAGCTCCTCACCTCTTCTATGTTCTGGACAGTACTGAACGTCTCCTGTCTTATGACGATAAATATATAGAGAGAGAGTCTTTCACGCTGTTTTTTAAAACTGCGCAGTTAGGATCACGTGGTCGTTCTTGATACTAACTGGCCAGACAGGTATTTCTGAACAATGTTACTTCCTCAACCGAAAGACACACACACACACACGCACGCACGGGGACACACACACACACACACACGCTCACGCGCACACACGCACACACTGTTTCCCCCATGCCACCTTCACCCCCACCCCCACTACCCCCTCCCCTATCGTGGTCAAAATAACAATATATGTTTTTGTACCGTCGGATGTTTACGATTTTCAACAGGGTAGGACCTGTACATTTCGGATAGCCTTCACTACCTTAGGGGCCAAGTTCCCAAGGCCTTCAGCAATTTTCGTGACTTTAGACGAATCCCGTAGAACTCTCCGCCTATAGAAATGTAGATTTGTAGATTTGTTTCTGTTTGTGATAATATCTGGTAATTTGTAGCTCTTTCTTTTGAAGCAGTTTTTTTAAAATAGTAAGTTAGCTGTGTCTTGACTCTGGGCTGATTACGCGAGATAATTCATTGGGCATTACATGCATATGAATAAAAAGATATATATATATATTCACATTCATACAGGCACCGACATAATTCTTCCTATATACCCTATCGTGCCCACAGACTCAGCTGCACAGACACACGCACGCGCACTGATGGACACACAATTTTTTATTGATGTTTTTATTTACACCTTCGCTTCTTCTCTTGGTGTAGGTAAAATGGGTGCATCCACATGTTGTAATAGTAATGGTAGTACCTCAAGATAACTCCAACAAAGGTACTGGCAGCGCTGTACATAGCCGTATGCAGACGCATGTGACCAAGGGAGCTTACCGTACCCAAACACGTAGCAAAGAGAGGGCCGAAAGAAAGGAACTTGGCAGATCCTCAAAAAAAGATCTGCCATCCCTTTCTTTATAACGGCGCTATTCTTCACACAGCTAGCCCTTGGTGCACAACGTGTGCATACAGAGAATCCATGTTAATGAAGTCAGCCCGCTCACTAAGCATGTGTTAACAACTAGGATTTGAAGACAAACACAACATATGACAAATACATGAAATCCTCAAGGTGCAAATTATAATTAATAAAGAACAAATGAGGACGTCATTTGTTCTTTATTAGGTGGTACCTCAGTCAAACACTGTGTCTCTGCGCTAGAGTTCACGTCACCTTCACTTTCCAAATTGCTGCTTAAGCCATATTTACACAGGCCAGTTTACCTTGCACGAGCGGCACGTGTGACATAGAAGACTCGGCCTTGACGTCACTGATATCACACTCATGTGTGGGTATCCACTGGTCCAAACTAGGACATCGCTGGGAACGAAACGAAACGAAATGAAACGGAACGGAACGGACGAACAAACGATTTTATTGGTTAGGCCTTCGGCCCATATCAAGGGGGTGACAATACCACACACAGTTATCAATTAAAGCGATACATGAAACAAGTAT
>SMGT01016915.1:166561-187181 GCA_004794575.1 Lanistes nyassanus | reverse complement strand
GTGTCTCTGCGCTAGAGTTCACGTCACCTTCACTTTCCAAATTGCTGCTTAAGCCATATTTACACAGGCCAGTTTACCTTGCACGAGCCGCACGTGTGACACAGAAGACTCGGCCCTGATGTCACTGATATCACAATCATTGGTGGGTATCCACTGGTCCAAAATAGGACATCGCTGGGAACGAAACGAAACGAAACGGAACGGAACGGAACGGAACGGACGAACAAACGATTTTATTGGTTAGGCCTTCGGCCCATATCAAGGGGGTGACAATACCACACACAGTTATCAATTAAAGCGATACATGAAACAAGTATACTCAGGGGGGTGAACACTGCTCGATGTAGAGGTCAGACACGGTTTGTGTGGCTCTCAAGAAAATTCCCAGTTTCTCTGTATTTTCTAATAAGTAAAGTAAACAATTAGCACCAAATTAAGACGCCAACTTCACTGGAGTCTCACAGACAAAAAATTGGACTTAAATGCGTATTTTACATCGAAAAGCCATGATTGCTACACGCGAGTTTCGAGGACTGAAGCTGTGCTCACGCACGGTGTCGCTGTGCCTGGCGCTAGTCCTGTCCGCTCTGTTGCATGTGGGGACGTCGAGCGTGACCCAGGGCCTGACAAAGGTACAGAGTCCACGGAACACGCTCCTACAGACAAAGGTACAGAGTCCACGGAACACGCTGCTACAGACAAAGGTACAGAGTCCACGGAACACGCTCCTACAGACAAAGGTACAGAGTCCACGGAACACGCTGCTACAGACAAAGGTAGAGAGTCAACGGAACACGCTCCTACAGACAAAGGTACAGAGTCCACGGAGCACGCTGCTACAGACAAAGGTACAGAGTCCACGGAGCACGCTGCTACAGACAAAGGTACAGAGTCCACGGAACACGCTGCTACAGACAAAGCTGGCAGTGATGACATCAAAGTGATGCTGGATTCCATGTTCCAACAACAGCACGAGAAGTTTTTAGCTGGGTTCGATACCGTGCGATCGCAACTATCGTCTCTGCAAGAGACTGAACGAACTAAGGACGGACATTGTGGATGTGCAGTCCAGAATCATCCACCTGGAAGAAGATCTTGCGGAGATAAGGGGAGAGTGCCAGTACGCATGTACATCTGTGGCCGACCTGGAATGCAAGTTACTTGAATGCGTAAAAACTATGGAGGACAAGATCGCGATAGGTTGGAGGCTGTGTCAAGGAAAGACAATCTCAAATGTTTTGGCGTACCAGAATCTCCAAACGAAAGTTTTATTCTATGTGCGCAAAAGATTGTAGATCTGCTGCAAAATTGTGTTCCTGGCAGAGTATGGTCTGTATCTGATATTGCGCGCGCGCACCGTTTGGGTTCTCATCTTGATGGAGGTCGTGAAGACAAACCCCGACCAGTGATTGTTAATTTTTTCGCTGGTCAGATAAAATGGATGTGATCATGAAAGGAAGGGAGAAACTTCTGGAGAAGGGAATCAGAGTAGCTGGCGATCTTACAACGCGTCAGCAGCAGATCATAAAGGACCATCGGAGTCAAGGTCTGCACGCGCACTTCCTAGGTGACTGATCGTGTCGGGACCTTTGAAACGTGACTATGACAACAGGACAGCCAACAGTCGACACGCACCCGGGGATAGCGGCGGTCAACAGAACACCGAAAGGGTTTCTCCTGCAACGCAAGGGACCGTGACGGGTGCTGCTGCTGTGTTAGCGGATAAGGAGGGGAGCGACAGCGCACGCTGCACACCGACTACTGACATCGCTGGGAGATGGGGAGTGGCGACCATTTCCTTCATTTGATTGGACCGATTTACCCTGTATGTTGCAGGCGAACAAAAGTATCCGAGATAGGGGTTGCAACTGGAGAGTTGACAGGTAGTCCATAAGTGCCCGAGGCTGAGCCGGGTGGGGCGGGTAACCTAAGTTCACCATAAGCGTAATCAGCATCACTCGGAATTTCACCAATTATCGCTAAAGCATTATCTGCAGTAACACTTTGGGGGCGGGTTGGAGCGTGTAGGTCCCAGTGGAGCTGTAGCAGGTTTCGGTGGGGTTAACTTATTTGCATCAACTGTTGGAGTTGGAGCTTCTACTGAGGTAGCAGGTGTTCGAGTGGACTGCATGCAAAGAGGCGAATCAGGGGTTAGGAGGCTGGCAGAGGTTGACTTTGTAGAACTGGTAGCCGACTTTTCTGAGAGGTGTACAGGAGTTGCAAAACTATTAACCCCTGGGCCCCACTAGACGTTAATGTCACAGACAAGGCTAGCGATTCCAAGCCTCTCAAAATCAACACAGTCAATGCCGAGTTTAAACAGATCATCCAGATTGTCTATGCGGATGGGGCGCTCAAGATCTCCACTGAGCCCAGCAGGCCGTTTCCTCGTGCACATTATGTGTCCATCGTGGACCCACACCTTGGCAGATTTTCCAGATTCCTTTATATAGGGAAGAATTCTAGAGCGCAGTGAGGTCAGGTCGTCGTTAATGAATATTTTGCTGTATTCTTGTTTAATTTTCAGGTGCTTTTTTTAAATCATTACTTTCAATTTACTTTTCCTGGAAACAAACTTGACCAACACAGCTCTGCTCATTGCACCTCTACGCTTCTGTCCTGTCCTGTGCACGACAGAGATTTCTTCTGCTGATATACCAGCGTTTACAGCACTGAGCATCTGGATCACCTTTTCCTCCAGCCGTTCAGCTGTCTCATCTGGTTCTTCGGGTAAACCGTTGATACGGACTGTCTCCCTGCGTGTATATTGCTGCAGTTTGTCGTTCTCATATTTTAGTAATATTAAGTTTCCTTGCAGCTCTTGCGTACTGGTACCGCAGCCCTGGCTTCTTGGAATGCGTTTAACAATCTTTCTAAATACCTCCCCAGTTGTCACGGCCACAGGTATCACTTGCGAAACGAGGACTTTCATGACTTTGTCTGTCGCAGTATCGGGGACGTCAACTTTTTCGCTCACACAGCTTTGAGTTTGCGCCTGGTTTACTCTGCATAGTGTTGTCCGTTGCATTTCTTCAATATCCACAAGATTATCATCGCCAGCACCATTACAGTCGATATCTTCCGTTTCAACACCAACTGGACTGCACGGGTCAGCTTTTGTCTTTTTATTTTCACCAACCAGTGAAGCCGGCGAGTACACCAGTGCTCTCTTTGCACGGCGTGTGTGAGGAGGGAGGGGGATTGACTGCGTGCTTGAGCAGTAAAACGAGTCTGTTTTCTGTTTTACATTTAGTCTATAAGTATATCTAAAAGCACTGCACAACTTACGTCAAAATGCTCAGCACAAAAAGTTCAGTCGCTCTCTGCAGAAGTCGAAGCAAATTGTAGGGGAAATTATGACAGTACTGAGAAAATTTCCGTGTTCAAATTTCCGTCCGACCCGGTCAATCGTAACAAGTGGGTAAGTAAAATTCCTAGAGTGGGATCTCAGCCAAATGATTCGTCTGTAGTTTGCGCTAAGCATAATTTGTGATCACAGAAGACACTGTCACAAGGTCAGATGAAAATACTTTTACTGTTAAAAGCGATCCCAGCGTGCAAAACGATATGCCATTGCTGAGGGCAATATGCCAGGAGTGAAAAGGCCTGCTGTATGGAACAATTGATTCCATTGCCAGGCTGAAAAAGCAGGGTGAAGAGGAACGCCTAACACAGGCTGGGGTATTGCTGTTCCAGTCTGTCAAGAGGACTGCTGCAGAACAAACGGTCATATATGGCAACAGAAGGTCAGCGCTGTTATTGCTTTGTTTTTAAGCGTTGTTGTAACCTTATAACGTCAAACGTCACAGGGCCAGATGGAAGTAGACTTACTGTTAAAAGGGATCCCAGTGTGCAAAAGGATGTGCCATTACTGGCGGCAATATGCTAGATGTGGATGAGGAATGTGATCGAATGATCTTGCTGTGTGGAGGAGGTTGTGAGGTAATTTTGAGAAGAGGTGAAGAGAAGAGTTGCTATTGGTTATGTGATGGACGCAGCCATCACGGAGACGGTTTCGCCACCACCCACTCACAGCGGGTGGTATCAGATTACAGGCTGCATACCGCCAGCGTCACGTGACTCACGTGCGGCGGCATTTTTAAACGTGCTGTGCTAGCTTCACTCTCTTTAAACGCTTCTATACTCTTTTAGAATAACTACACACATTAACAACTAACATCTTCGTATTCTACTCGATATGCTCTTTCTTTAGATAGTAAACTTAACAACCATCTTTATAGATTAGGTTAGTTTGTAGGCTAATTTCCTATCTGTATCTATTCAAATTAGCTAGCTTAACTGCATTTGAGCGTAATTATCTCTATTTCCTCCTCAGTCTACTAAACTGTCCTTTACACTAACAGGAAGAGCGAAGCGCACTCTATCCATCACGTATTTCCATGTTCTTGTGTATATATTCTTCATTTTTTTATCTATACTTTTGTGCGGGCAACAAACACAAAATGTGCTGCCCGCGTTAATTTCACCCGCTAGCTCGGGCTGTTGCTGGCAATGCTTTCATTGTGGCCCGCCCCCATTCATTGTCGCTCTATAAAAGGGGGGGGATCGGACCGGTCGAGCAGGAGTGAGCCCTGGCCGACGGACAGTGTTGGGCAGCAACTCAATAAAGTATGGAGAACGAGCTGTAACAAAGGCCTGCCCCTCTGTTGGAAGAAAGAGAGAGAGAGAAAGTTTGCGAAGCGAACCCGCTTCATCACAGTTAAACAGTAAACAACCATGGGGAGGGGAGCATACTGCGATGTCGATATGATGGCGTCCCGAGGGCGCAATAAGAAGCGAAGGTATAAATAAAAACACCAATAAAAAAAGTGTGTGTACGTCAGTGCGCGTGCGTGTGTCTGTGCAGTTGAATCTGTGGGAACGATAGGGTATATAGGAAGAATTATGTCGGTACCTGTATGAATGTGATATACATATATACCTCTTTATTCATATGCATGTAATGCCCAATGAGTTGTCTTGCGTAATCAGCGCAGAGTCAAGACACAGCTAACATACTATAAAAAAGTAACTGCTTCAAAAGAAAGAACCACAAATTACCAAATATTATCAAAAACAGAAACAAATCTACATTTTTGTAGGTGGAGAGTTCTACGGGATTCGTCTAAAGTCACGAAGATTGCTGAAGGCCTTGGGAACTTGGCCCCTACGAAGGCTGTGAAGACTATCCGAAATGTACAGGCCCTTCCCTTTTGAAAATCGTAAACATCCGGCGATACAAAAACATGTATTGTTATTGTGACCACGGCGGGGGATGGGGGGGGGGGTGAAGGTGGCATGGGGGAGACAGTGTGTGTGTGTGTGTGTGTGTCTTTCGGTTGAGGAACATTGTTCAGAAATACCTGTCTCCCCACCTCCCGCCACCACGATCTTGTCAGTTTTGTGGTGGCAATATTTTAATAAAACCAATAGAGTGCCCTCGATGTAAATACTTTGGGGAATTCAATAGCAATAGGACGCCCATCGTTTTGAGTTCGAATCCTTTAACTTCGGCTTTATTTGACTTTGAGGCCAGGGGGCTTTTAAACCATGTGTATATAAATCACACTTATCACATTCATTTGACCAGAGAAAGAATGACGGAAATTAATAAAATTCATAAAATCACCAGTCTTTTCTGAGATTCCGAGTTGAACAGTTGACAGACTTTAAAAACGCTTGGGTGCTGCACGAAATATCTTGGAAGACGAGCGTTTCGATGAGTTTGTAGTGGTGGATATGTGCACACAAAAACATAATGAAACTCATCAGTAATTTCATTTATATTACATAGTGAACAGGTGGTGCATCCTGGATTTAAACATTGTGCAGATCCCATCGAAAGCAAACCCCAGACAGTAAACTGTCTCTGTGCACTGGCCATATTAAAATGCTGTTAGTTTGGTGTGGTTTCTGTGCGTTGACTAGTTGGATGTATATTGTTTTATCTACAGTAGCCCTCCCTATTCAGCAAAAAAATGCACTAAAAAACCCAGATTTTTTTCGGTCGAATCATGGAGAAGGCAGTACTAGATATATAGACCTAAATTAAGCGATGATGCATAGCCGTCCACTTTTCCAAAAAACTCCTTCATACCTGACTGAACCACTGGCGAAGTAGAAAACCCCACAGACAAGACGCAGAGAAGAAAAAACAGATGACGCATCTTTTGTGACTGGATGGGAGCAGACATAATTGATAATTTTTCCGACTTCTGCAAAAGCTTGCACTCAAATGTAAACAAAACATCATGGAATATGTACAGACTTCACAACCATCTCAACTCGAAGGAGCCTTCACACTGGAGTTTGTATAAAATAAATGATTATCCCAACACAAGCCCCACATTGTCGGCAATCCGAGTGTTTGCTGACATGCACGTGGAAGTTTTTACTGAGATGCATGAAAACGCCGCGTGGTGACTAATCAGAATACCCATTAACGTTAATATTGTAAAAATGATAACAATAGCAGTATTCTCAGTGCCACCTTGTTGTGATACATTTCAGGTAAGTTTTTACGAGAAATTTATCCTTGTTAGCTTTGTAACAGATGTGCACAAGCAAAACTATTTTACTTTTTATTTCTTGACACCTGTAGATCTTTTATGTTTGGTACTATAGTATTAACACATTTAGTACTACTGCTAGTAGTAGCACTGTTAGTGGATGCTTTAGATGTTTGAGGGATGAGTGTATGCCTTCAATTCAGTTTGGTTTGTTAAGAGATATGCTGACACAAGCCATAAATTAATGGATCCACAATTAGTGTACACTTAGCCGTATGTAGCATTAAATTATTCATGTTCTATAAATGTAAAAAAAGGCTACAGTGTACATAAATAGGGAGAATAGGATACAAGTACTAAGTAGCATCTTTATTTTTGTTAGTGGGATTACTTTTAGCAGCTTTAATATTAATAATTATGATTTCAATGCGAGTTTAGATCTTGCTGTTGGCATGATCGCACATGTCTTTAGGATATTTCAGGTACTTGTAGGCAAAAAAGAGTATGAACAACAGTTTCTTCTGTGTACCAGTCAGAGAAAAGTTGTGATGAATTTGGCTGTCAAACACATTTCAGGGCTTGTGATTTGTCAAGGAGAGTGTGACAGGTGTGGTTCAGATTACTCTCAGCTGGTAAGGACATGTTGTCATCCTGCGCTGCGAACATTTTCCTCAACAACTACTGAGAAAGTTTCTCTGAAAAGCTTCTTCAGGGAGTAGGGCTAGAAAGCTTAAGACCTTCAGTAAAAGACTGTCGTTCATCAACTTTGGTATGTTAAATATTTTATCTGGTCATTTGTTGCTGGTATACAGGTCTGTACGATAATGGTGACGGCAGCACTAACAGTAGCAGTAGCGCTGATACTAAGACTTTTGATTATTGTCACGCTTCGAAAGTTCTGAGTTCGTAATCAGCAGTGACCAAAGAGTGTACACCAGAGTTGAACATAGTGAAGACTCTATCGAAAGCCATCCCCGAACATTAAACTGCCTCTCTGCACTGATCATCTTAACGATGTCAGTTTGGTGGAGGTTTCAGTGCGTTGATTAGCTCCCTGTCAACGCAATGTGGAGGCTTCAGCGCGTGGAATTAGTCCCCATCAACCCGAGAGATACTCACTTTTCTTGAAATTAAACCAACCAGAGAACTGCGCTCTCTACTGGTTGCACACTTCCACCGAACGAGACTGGGCATGTAGCACACACACACACACCGTGCATTCCAATTCACACGCGGAAAGACGGAAGTAGCAGAAAGCTAAAAAGATCTTTAGTTCAAACTTGTGATTTGATGCACAACGTCATGACAATGAGCCACGAAGGTTCCTGTACAGAGCGTCCTGTCTACCCGACTGGCAGTTCGTCTCGCAGCTCTCTGAAAGAAAGAAAGAAAAAGGTTTTTGAGAGAAGAAAGCCACTCCGCGAAAGAGTTCTGATTGTACGATATAACTGATTTTAAAATGTGATGTTATCCACTGTCTTTATTGTAAACCATGGGAAAGAACCTTCATGCGTGCGAGCGAGAAGGCAGCTAAACACGAATCAGCCTCGAATGCGCCGTGTGCAGTCGTGCAAAAGTTCGCCTCTTTCTGCTTTGACAAAAAAGTTTCTAACCACCATGCCAGTAATGCGCTATAACTTTTTTTTAAAAAAAACGTGAATAGTTACATCTTCGTCTTTTGCAAATACAGGTGTGGAAACAGTATTAACCTGCGTCTTATTGTGAAAACTGTTGGCGAATGTGACCTGTGCTGAATGAGAACATCGGTTACACATCGATGAGTCAGTGGTGTTAAGTGGTGTTGAGAAATGCTGTGGTGAGACTACTGTAGGTTTGTTGTAGAACCTAAACACCAACGAATGCACGGAAGGAGTAGAAACTTTTAAAAGTTATATAATCTGTTTTGTGATTTAACAACAGAGAATACATTCTATAGTCTTGTAGTTTCCCTGACTTGTCAGCTCTCGGCCTAGTCTCGGGCTGTGCACAGAACAGCAAATGCCAAATCTGCAGCTCTACTTAAGATTGTCTTTCGACTGGCTGGCTGGCTAGCTGCTTGACTAGACTGACTGGCTGGCTGACTGACTCAATGACGTGAAATGTGTTAAAAGCTGTGAAAAGACTACTCACTTCTTTTCGCACACAAAGTAAGCAGCAGTGCCGCAGGATATGTCGTTCCACTGCCAGTTCTTTGACTGCTCAAACATGACGCAGTCCTCACTGCTGTCACCCGTCCGGTGGTTGGGCTCACCTGACGCCCAGTCGGTGAAGTTCACGGCCTCACCCCCCGGCACCCAGACAAAATGTCCCTCTGAGAACACGTCCGTCGCGCCCATCCACACCTGGGTGGCAGCTGAATGTTGCCACGGGTATCAGGCAGGAGAGTTTATAGAACCGCCGGTTTTTGAGATTTTTCTTCTTTTTCACTACCCAGCTTCCCATGTAGTGTTTTGGATCTACCCTTGGTATAGATCTCAGATAGAAGACAAACATCCACGCACGCGCGCACTAACTCTCGCGCGCTCTCTCTCTCTCACACAGTGACCACACTTGCTTTCTCATCCAGATCATTCACTCTCGTTTACACATAGACCCACTCTTGCTCGCGACCACCGCCACGACCAGAAAAAAAACGAAAAAAAAATTAAACACTTCATTTTCCCCAACCCCCTACCTCCAGACAATCTCGATGTCATCGCAACAGTCAGCACAAGACATACTTACAGTGGTGGTTGACAAGGAAGCGCTTTATAAATTCATTTTCTTCCGAGGAGTCGATTTTCACCAGATTTGAACTAACAAGACGGCACATCCCCTGCATAAATACAAATTTTGTTGCAACTGTTAAACAGACGCGTGCATCAACTAAGTCTAGGATATTAAGGACCAGCCTCAGAGCGAAATAAAATGACTGAGCTTAGGTCATTACAAGGCACTATCTCCCATAGCTCAATCCAAAACTCTTTTCAATTCAGCGGGCACAGGTTTTCGAACTTCGACATTCTTAACTTGGAGTCAGATATGTCGTCTTCCTAAAGGCCAAAGTCATTCGTAAAGGCCAAAGTCATTCATAAAGGCCACAACCATTCATAAAGGCCACAACCATTCATAAAGGCCACAACCATTCATAAAGGCCACAACCATTCATAAAGGCCACATTCAGTCGATTCAAAGACCCGCCGTCATGGTTTTCACAACATGAATGAAAAGGTTTGAAGACTGAATGGAGAATTTGCTACCCACTGTTACAAAACCATCGTGAAGTCCTGTTTCCATTTCACTCTATTTCACTTCGCCGACCACTCTTTAAATTTCACCAACAGATGAAGGTAGCTCCCAAAAAGATTCTCAGTCATTGAGTACAGTTTGTATCACGTCACGGTTTTCTAAAGTATTTTTAAAATCGGTTAACAAAGAACAAATGAGGACCGAGCGCTTAAATTATCAAATGATAACTCCAACAAGAAGTACTGGCAGCGCTCAACATAACCGTATGCAGACCCATTTGAACAAGGGAGCTTACCGTACCCAAACACGTAGCAAAGAGAGGATCTGCCAAGTTCCTTTCTTTCGACCCTCTCTTTGCTACGTGTTTGGGTACGGTAAGCTCCCCTGTTCACATGCGTCCGCATACGGTTATGTTGAGCGCTGCCAGTACTTCTTGTTGGAGTTATCATTTAAAATCGGTTATTTGTTTACCTAGTGTCTATTTGTTATACTGGCTACAGAAGGCGTTGATTTGCTCATAGGCAATAAATAAAAATGAAACTCAGACTGAAAATTAGAATCCTGCAATGTACAGACCACTTTATTTTTTTAAGTGCACACGGTTAGACGTTTAATGTGGCGTTCGCACGGGTCGACTCTGCTGGATAAAATCACTTCTTAAAAACTAACCAACCGCTTGTGTTAAACAAAAAGTCTCATTCCGATTAAGAAATTCCCTCGGAAAAACTTCTCCTTCCAAAGATTTGAGCGCAAACATGTGTCTGTAATATTCGATGCATATTTTTAACATGAAATTTTTGTTTTGTTACAAACAGAAGGACTAGTTTTTATGACTGCTTTCAGCCGACTTAGTCGAGCCATATAAACCTCGCATAAGTCGAGCCGTGCAAACCAGCATTAATCAAGCGCTGTAAATCCCGCTTTAGTCTACCCCTTTAAGACCCGCCGCATTAGTCGAACTGTATAAGCCCCATTTTAGTCGAGCCGTGTAAGCGCCGCTTTAGTCCAGCCGTGTGAACCCCGCTTTAGTCGGGCCGTGTAAATCCAGCTCTAGTCGAGCCATGTAAACCCTGCATTAGAATGCCATCGTGGTCACCTCTGCATCCGTCCATGTGACCTTGTCTGTCCCCAGCATGTAACATGACCCTTCAAATGACGTCCATTCGTTTTCACATGCTTGACAGCCACCTGCACAACCACAGTGACGTCAGCAGGTGTCCCAAACAACAACAAAAAAATACGGAGTGAACCATAACATCCACGCTTCTTGACGAAGATACCCCAAGATGGTACATAAAGTCAAGACAGAATGTGATCATAAAGATGACCACAGAGATGATGGCAATTGGCGCAGTCTATTTAGAACAAACTTTAAAAACAGCAGTTTCATGATTGACGATGATAATATTATAAAAGCATTTTGAATGCAGAATTTGAAGTGCATCTCACCAGCGACAAGAAGCAGCCAAGCGATGGCGGTGATGTGGAGGTTTGCTGACTGTGCCATTACAATCACTGCTGTCAGGGACCTCAGTAGACGCGTGACACAATGTTGGCAAGCTGCTTTTGTGTTCCGAGATACTATATTTTAACACTGTTCTTATCTTGTCTTACGGCGATAGACAGTCTTTCACGCTTTTTTTGAAAGAGAACTCTGCGTGCGCAGTTAGGACCAAGTAGTTACTATCCATGATTTTTTTTTCAGTGTCTCAAGATAATGGCTAAACTCTTACGAGACGAACGATTGCTGTGTGCGTGCGTGCGTGCGCGTGCGTGGGTGCGTGCGTGGTTGTGGCTGCCTACCTGCATTTTCATCTGTTAGCTTGCTCGATCGTGTTATCAGTCCATCTTTATTATACTTTCTCCCATTTTTGCGAAGAGACAAGGACTGGGTATTAAGCGTCAGACTAGCGTTCTAGCAACCGTTATGAACAGTAAATGAACATCTACAGTACAGAATGAAACAGCACGGGGATAAGACAGGCAGAGGGACAGGCGTACGGACGGACTGACTAACGGACAAACGGACAAGCGGGAGATGATAGAGGGGGAGGTAAGCAGACAAGTGAGCAGGTAAACAAAAAGCTGAATAAGGCAGTAAGTTGAGAGAAGCGATGGAGAAAGCGATGAATGTTTAAGACAGTTTTAAAAGAATAAAAACAGCACCACTTCAGATCTGCGTTTAGAATGAAAATAGTAACAAGATCGTAGATAAGAAATAAATTGTTTTTCGTCCTTGATTCAGGGCAGCAAAACAATAATACAGAGATTATAAAGCGAGAACACGAAGACAGGCTATGACTTGTTATTTATGAGAAAATTCAAGAAATTCGCATCACTTTTCTTTACCTTTTTGAAAGCAGTATAAGCACGTAGAATGTTTACATCTGTCCTTACCTTTGTCATCGCTTTGAGTCTCATCCCCACTGTGGGTAAGGATGGCTTTGAGAACTTTTACTCTTTAATATTTTGGATCGACAGGATAGCAGTCTAAATTTTAATATTTAGAACTGTTTGCATACATATTAAGAATTCAAGTCACCTGCGATCACAGGGATGCCTTCGGATGTTCTTCAAGAAAGTCTTCTTACTGGTGGTAGACGCAGAAAGCTTATATTTAGAATATGCTTAAAATTAGTTTTGGCTTCATCTTAAGGCACGCATAAAGTTGTAAGGATGCGAAAGAACACTGGATACGCTATGCTACACGTCGAATAAATCCTCTGCAGCTATACTGTGCTACACGTCGAATAGATCCTCTGCAGCTATACTTTGCTACACGTCAAATAGATCCTCTGCAGCTATACTGTGCTACACGTCAAATAGATCCTCTGCAGCTATACTGTGCTACACGTCAAATAGATCCTCTCAAAGATCCAGATCGTTTCCTTCGGCCACCTGACGGAAAGCCAGATTGTGAATGTGGCTATGAACAAACATTCACTCTAAAGCAGTAAAGCACCCATTATAGCAGATAACCAGAATCTCATAAAGGAAAAATTATCCTGAAATTTTACAGCCTAAATTTTGCGACAGCACCGAGGGCTAGCTGTGTGAAGAATAGCGCCGTTATAAAGAAAGGGCGGGCAGATCTTTTTTGAGGATCTGCCAAGTTCCTTTCTTTCGGCCCTCTCTTTGCTACGTGTTTAGGTACGGTAAGCTCCCTTTAGGGCACAGGCGTCTGCATACGGCTATGTGTGAGCGCTGCCAGTACCTTTGTTGGAGTTATCTTTGCGACAGCACCTAAATGGAAATTAATTAAATTGTACCCTTTGCTTTCAAGCAACACCTAAACGGCAGTCAGTCAAATTGTGCAGTTTGTTTTCAGTCTTGCAACACTTAAACGGCAATGCTTTAAATTTTACGGATCGTTTTTAACCAATCAACGATATCTAAACGGCAATGAGTTAAATTGTACGGTTTGTTTATAAAGCAACGACACCTTAACAGCAATGAATTCAATTGTACATTTTTTAATTTTAAAAAATACGTCATAGGTTTTCAGTTAATGCGAATCTTCTAGAATATATTGTTATTTATGATGTGTTTAGGAACATACTGCAAGTGTATAATAAATAAATAAATAAAATGTGGATTTTTAACGCGCGAAAACACATTTTATGCGCACTTCGCGCGGACGAGGGACACAGACACTCTAGTGAAAGCAATGAAACACACACACACACACACACACATAGAGGGAGAGATGAACGGAACACTGACCAAAAGGTTGGGAAAAGATCATCCTTCAGTCACAATGAAGAATACTTGTATGAAGAATACTTCACTTAATTATGTCAATCCATCCAATAGTTTTACATGAGTTCGATTCCTTGTGACTTTCAGCTAACCAATGTCCTCACGGCTGGGTACGGTTTCAGTCGTCCTGCTATGGTTTTGGAGATGAAGACGTCACGTGGAGTGGGGCCGAGGTAACACGGTCCAGACTGATTAATTTATTCACTGATTAATGCAGTTAGTGAGCTTGCTAGTCATTTAGTGCACGAAAATCTTTAGTAATAATTAATACAGCTTATTCTGTCCGCACTGAACCCCGACCTTCCACAGCTGTATCCTCCAAGACGTTCAAGAACAGTAGCTCAGGGTTAAAATTAGTGAATGGAAAACTAAAAGATCTAGAGAAACATAAGACAATGCTTAGAAGGATACATTTCACAGTAGTGGTGGTTGGGGGGGGGGGGTTTACGAGAGGAGTGGTTTTGTAATAGATATGTACTTTGTTTTGTCTTCTCTTCAGGAATTTTGTCAGATATTTGATAGTAATCTGGCAGAAGTGGAGACATCAGAGGAGAATGAATTCCTGAAGAGTGTAGCAAGAAACAGAAAGTGTAAGGTTTTTCCCTTTGAAGTTTTTTTCCGTCTGACTTACAAGAGGATGGTAAGGTGAGGGATCGAATAACTGTCAGCAACTGGACCCTACGTAATACCTACATGGATCCTACATAATACCTACGCGGACACGACATAATACCTACATGGACACGACGTAATACCTACATGGATCCTAAATAATACTTTCGCGGACACGACATAACAACTACATGGATCCTGCATAATGCCTACGTGGACACGACATAATATCTACATTGTCACGACATAATACCTACATGGATCCTGCATAATACCTACATGGACCCTACATAATACCTACCGGACACGATATAATAACGACATGGACAAGACAAATTACCTACGTTTACACGATATAATACAAGTATATCTGTCTACCTATTTTAAATTAAGACTCGCTGTCAGACGAGACTGGACACGACATAATACCTACAAGCATATGCCCACCTATTTTAAATTGAAACACAGTGAAAAAAGAAATGTGCGAATGCAGAACTGTTTGAGTTTTTTCAGGCCGTAACACAGGGTTCAAAAATTCTACTTGTCTGCTCCACATCTCACTTGCCCGACTCTTGTGTGTGTTACCTTTTCTTGTGTTGTCTTGTGTTCACCTTTTTTGTGTGTTGTAAAATTTTGCTTGGCCTATAGTTTATCCTTGATGTCACCTATTTCATCAGACGCCTCTATGTGGCTGGGTGGCATGGACGTGTTCTCAGAGGGCTACTGGCTGTGGGCCGGAAGTAAAGAGCCCCTTGATTTTACTGACTGGCACGCTGGCGAACCCAACTCAGAACATGGCGGCGAGGACTGCTTGATGATGTTCAATCCTGAGAATTATCAGTGGAACGATGAAAGATGTAACACTGCAACAAAGTTCGTCTGTGAGACTCGGTATGATATTAGCTCAAACGTTCACAAAATATTTCTCCCCAAATCTTTTTCTGCTCTCTCCTCCCCTCCTCTCTCTCTCTTTCATGCAGGCACTCAAACGTTGGCCACATGCATGAAGTAATAGGAATACAGGTTCCGTAACGCTTTATTTTGGCAAAAGACTTATTTCTGCATCGCTGTGCCGGTGTGTCTGTCTGCCCTGCTCAAGACTATGGCTGCAGTCAAGTCTGAAAGGATCGCCCATCGCACCCATGAAGGTTACAGTAAACAGGAAACAGTCGCACACATTTGGAGATCATCCTCTATTGAATCTAAATCTTGCTCACGGGCCGATCTCCCCGTTCTAAACGATAGTTCACAGTTGCACACCTGCAGTCGACAATAACGACGCAAAAAAAGCGGCGGTAAAGTATCTCAGACACTGTAGACAGTTCGATATCGTCCCAACCTCGATAAACAGGTACACTATCCAGTAACAGATATGCTGTATGCAAGGACTACTATAATCATATGATTATGATTATGATTATAGTAGTCCTTGGCTGTATGTTAACCAGACTACGCGCAGAACGATGAGGAAAAGTGCGGTTTGATTGAGGTTATTTTTTTCTCATAGTGGTGTCCCCTGAACAGCAGACGACCGAGTCCGCCGTTTAGAATCAAAATGACAAAAATGACTCTCTAATTATTCCGCGACACCCAAAAGCCAATTATGCAACAGAAACTTACGAAAACTATGGAAGACGATACAAGAGAAGGCACAATTTTTTTTAAATCGTGAACCTAACCTCAAAGACCTTTCCACAGTATCAATATTGTGTCGGTGCATTACTAAGACCAGATCCCCTGCAACAAGCAAGATTACGTGCAAGACAGATCTAAATCCCCCTTACCACACTTCGCGTCTCAAAAGTTCATATCCCCCGTCCCTTCCTGTCATGGACCACCACTCGACAAATACAACGAAAAAAGTCCCAGTACACATTCTCAAACACCGCAGACACATCCATTTTGCCCTTACATTTATAAAAAGCAATTGCAACGCAGGAACATACTTTAACCGGTCGTCTAGTTTATTTCTAACATTTAGTTAACATTCTTCGTTCTATTTTGATTCTTTATTCTTGTCTTTGTGCAGTCTTCTGGAAGAAATCGTTGGGTGAGGCAGCATGTGACCTGATTTGAAATGAAGATTTTTCATTGATAAAACTCAATTCACGAGTTTTTACCTGTTGGAACTCTTGAAAAACAAAACAAAAACAAAACGAGAGATAGAGAGATACAAACAACAAATACTAAAACAAGTGTATTTTAAAGGACTTTAAAGCTGTTTGGGTTCAAATGTGTTTGATACATATCTGATTATGGTCTCAACATACAACTTCTTTCATTTCTATTTCTGAGTGAGTGAGGGAGGGAGGGAGTGAGCGAGCAAGCGAGTGATTGGGCAGGTGGAGGAAGGAGCAACTGGAGGAGTGAGTGAATGGTGGGTGAGCGGGTGGGTGGAGGAGGGAGGAACTTTATGAACCTGGTGGGTGGTTGCCAGGTAAAAGTTTTACTAAGAAGGTGGGCTGGTGAGTAGCTGGATAAGTGAGAAGGGATGAAACAGACTGACAGGCAGGCAACACATACATCCATCCATCCATCCATACAGACAGACAGACAGACTGCCTGGTTGGCTGGCTGGTTGACTGACGGACTCAGAGTTTTCTATGGTGTTTTATTCATATAAGGATCAATCATCTCAAAAGCTAAGA
This sequence comes from Lanistes nyassanus, assembly GCA_004794575.1. Classification (NCBI taxonomy): domain Eukaryota; kingdom Metazoa; phylum Mollusca; class Gastropoda; order Architaenioglossa; family Ampullariidae; genus Lanistes; species Lanistes nyassanus. The sequence goes on along the minus strand of SMGT01016915.1, from coordinate 170,425 downwards.
GAGAGGGAATTAACAATTCGAAACTTACAACATTTATTAAGATGCCAACGATTTAATGTAAGGAGGTTTGTCATGCCAAACAGAATAAGACTGCTGTAAGAAGATAATGGGATAATAATTTAAATGCCAACAACCGCAAAATGAGAGAGAGAACAGTTCGGTAGGAAGTGGGAGGGGGGAAGGCAAGATTTTTTAAAAAAAAAAGCAGCAACCTTTACGAGCATGCTTTGGACTTTTCGATAAGATGAGAATCTATGCGCAGAGATAACAGGCGCTTTGTTTTTCATCGCTGACTCGCTATGGTCCCGAAGAAATGTTTTATCTGAGGTTGCTGGTCAAGATGACAGAAATAGAAACATTTTAAAACGACTCTTTTACATTCTTCTTTCATTTAACAGCAGGATAAGCATTTACGATGTTTACAGGCGTCTTTATTCTTCTCGTCGCCTGGAGTCTCTGTTCCTGTGCAGGTAAAATTACTCATATATGCTCAGTCATTTACTTGTTAATATTCAGATCAGTAAGATCCCATTAACTATAGCTTTAATTAATAAAGAACAAATGAGGACCGAGCGCTTAAATTATCGAAAGATAACTCCAACAAAGGTACTGGCAGCGCTTAAACATAGCCGTATGCAGACGTGTGTGCCCAAGGGAGCTTACCGTACCCAAACACGTAGCAAAGAGAGGGCCGAAAGAAAGGAACTTGGCAGATCCTCCATTAAATAGCTTTGATTTTTCAAATGTTTTCGACTTGAGAAAGACATTCTTATTGAGTTATACAATAGTGCTGATCACTTCGTTCAGCCAGCAGGCCACAATGACGCTTTCAGAGCCAGGGGAAAAAAATCTCGGATCATGTTAAAAATAAAACAATAGCCACCTTTTCGAAGTTGTATAACTAAACGTTCTAAACAGTAATTGGTGCAGAGTGGATATGCACGCTTAGCTGTCAGGAAGTCTCGTTTTGATAGTAAGTCTTGTGTTGATAGGAAGCCTTGTTGTGACGGTCTTTGAAATATTCTCTAATGCCTTTCTTAACCGGACAAACGTTTGTCTAGATTCGCCGAACCTGCAAGTGTGTGTGTGTGTGTGTGTGTGACGTATAGATGTCTGTACACAAAAGCAGGATTGACGAAGTAAGACGCACGTTCGTCCAGTCAAGATAAGCCCTAAGGCTAGAGACACACAGAAACATTGCGTGTACTGCTTTGCGCGGAGCTGTTATGAACTCTTTGTGCTAGCATCCCCGGTGTTTCCAGCGTTAATCGCGACAACACTAAAACTTCATTTACACTATGAAACTTTAAATAAATTGAGCCAAGGATCCCATCGCTGTAGGTCTACTACAATGTTCTACCCTGTGTGTGAGTATAATCAATTGATGTTATTGCCTTTAGGAATCTCCAGATGAAATCAATCCAAAGGTTCTCTTGGGTAAATCTTCCTTCGTTATTTCTACCCATTCAGTGTCTTTACTTGGCCTTTGATTTTCATGGACTTTTTCAGTCAGCCAGTGTCCTCACGGCTGGGTACAGTTCCAGTCATCCTGCTACGGTTTTGGAGATGAAGACGTCACGTGGGAGGGCGCTGAGGTAACACGGCTCAAATTGATTGGTCAATTAATCTACCACTTGAAAGTCATATATTTTACTGTCTTTTATGTATTCTGTTGTCTTTCGACAAATATGCTCTCCAAGAAGGAAAGAAGATCCCCCAGTTCTCCCCCCCCCCCACACACACACCAAGTAGATTAAGCTAGATAACAAATGGTTGGATGGACAGACTGATCTCTTGATCCGTGCTGTCGTGTGACAATCCTCCAAGTTCCCAGCCCGGCGCCCGTTTGACGACAGAGGAGCGCACAGAAACAATTGGAGGGACCAGACCTTGAGGATCCTGGCAGAGGAAACTACATACTGTCACTGCTATTCAATGCATATCAGCCACGTAATCGAAATGCATTTCCTTTATGTTCTTTGTAGGAATTTTGCCAGCTCTTCGAAAGTAATCTAGCAGAAGTAGAGACGTCTGAAGAAAACGAATTCCTGAAGGGTGTCGCGAGAAACAGACATTGTAAGTAGATTCAGGAAGCTTGGCCAAATAAATGTAATACACCTGTATTTTGTGAAACTCATTTCAATAATAAAGTAATACTGTATTTGTAGTATGCCTGCTGTATATGCCAATAAAATGTTCTTGACCATGCTTGGTCTTTACGGTGAAAAATGTATGACAAAGAATAGAACATGAACGAACGAACGAACGAACGAACGAACGAACGAACGAACGAAAACATGTAAGATCGCGAATGAAGGACAGGGGACGAAGGAGAAAAGTGAGAGAGAAAACAACTAAAGAACAGTTTCTTCGCAATTAAGCTGAATTTTTGTGATTGGGTCCACAAGTGAGGAAGAAAGCTACAAAATGACATTGGTTGGAAGGGAGATGCTTTCTTTGTCCGCAGTTAACACTTTTTTTGGCACACCCATATAACTGTCTGCGGTCGCGCATGTTTAAGTTCGTCCGTGCGTCCGTCTGTTCATGTCCGTTACCAGATGGGTTACCACTGTGTCGACATGGCATTGATTTCTTGCGTTCTGCATCAGATTCTTCTATGTGGCTGGGCGGCACGGACGTCTTGTCAGAAGGCTACTGGTTCTGGGCTGGAAGTACAGAGCCACTTGATTTCACAGACTGGCACGCCGGCGAACCCAACTCGTCTAATGGCGGCGAGGATTGTCTGTTGATGTACAAAGCTGAAAACTACCAGTGGAATGACGAAAAGTGTAACTTCGCAACAAAGTTCGTCTGTGAGACCCGGTATGTTGTTAGCTGCAGATTTCGCAACTCTTACCCCGTTACCCACTTTCAGTTTTGCTGTCTTTCTCTCTCTCCTCGATTAGATATATACATATATAGTCAAAACATATGAGCCCTAGTTGTTTACGTATTTTTGCTTTGCTTTGGGAAATGGGTTTTCCATTTGTCAATTCGTAAGTCAGCAATGCTATATGAGTTGCGTGCTTGAGCGCTGGAACAAAACAGTATTTAGACAAAAGATGGCCACCCCTACTCTCTACCACCAGATTAAATTTCACTTTCTGTTTCATCAGCTCGCAGGTTTCTGTTTTTATTTTACTCGTGATTCTTCTCTGTGCTCAGTATTCAGGAAGAAATCGTTGGATGAAGCAGCACGTCACGTAACGTAGAAATGCAGAGGATACTTTGGTAAAGTTATATTTACGGCATTCCTGGGGACCAGACCACCCTTTTCAAACCCAGCAATGTTAAAAATAATACAGAAGAAATAAAGCACCAGAGAAGTTTGAGTGTTGATGAAGCGTTGGCAAGTTTTTCCTCAAAAATGTACTTCGAATATAAAACGAGAAACAACAAATTTCAGCGTTCTGTCAGAGTGGGTGGGTGCGTGGCTGGCTGAGCAGAGCAGAGGGAGTGAAAGACTAGAGTAGCGTGAAGTGTGTGTGTGTGTCCGAGTCAGTGGAGTGAGTGAGAGAACGACTGGCTGGCCCTAAGTGGGAAGGGGTCTAAATATACGTAGCAGTGGTTACAAGTGGCTGAGTTCGTGGAACAGGCGGCTGGAGGTGTACGGATGAGGGAGCAGAGCAGCGTATGATTGTGTGTGAGAGGTGAATGGATGGCTGGCGTGAGTAGTATAGTCAGGTTAAAAACGAGCCCCATTGAGGAGGAGGAGCAGAGGAGCAACCTTGACCTGACCTTGACCGAGTGACCTAGGGTGATAACCGAGTGACCTAGTAGGGGTGATTGACCGACAAAGTGGAATCATGTGACGTGTAGAGGGTGCCAGCCGGCGGAGATGATAAGATTACACGTCAGCGTAGA
>SMGT01016915.1:131851-156269 GCA_004794575.1 Lanistes nyassanus | reverse complement strand
GTTGCTTGACTGAGTCTGATTGTGAGCTTGAAAAAAAATGGAACCCGTTGACATTAGTATGTTCCTGATACTGACCGTTTTCCCCAGCCCAAACTGAGCACGTATCAGTGGTGTAACATAATTTGTGTAGCGATTTACCCTTGTATATAGTGACTGGGTTTTGATATACTGCCATTTGACAGATTCCATTTTCCTAACTTGCTGGACATCATTTATCAGTTCATGTTTGCAGTAAGGGTTAGTATTTCATATCAGTTTGTAATAACTTTTCTCTTCTTGGTTGATCGGTTTATGCTGCTTAAAGGAGAAACACAGCACAGGTGTTCAACAAGGTTATAACAAGCTATTTTAGGGTCAGCTTCCCCTGCAATCAGCCATTATTATGTTGTCAGGAAGTAATTGCAACTGAAGGGATAACCTCTTGTATAGTTGTATTGTAATCACTGTTTCGGACCACAAGCTGTATTATAATAATAATAATAATAATAATAATAACAACAACAATAATAATAATTGTTATTATTATTGTTATTGTTGCTGTTGTTAACCTGGTTGTGTCCCTTGCAGTATATACCGGTACACCTTACTGTCTTAAGACCATACCTGTATTTACCTGTACTATTACAATTTTTAGAGAACTTTCTGCCGTTATATAGACAAGTCTACAGCGTCATAATATATTACTTTGTAACAACGACTTTGCAGACTTCGAAGAAAGTTTTTAAAAGTTTCAACCAAAATTAGTGTTGCGTTATGAAGGGTTTTCTGCAGCGCTATGGTTCAGCACTGTGTTGTTTCATTGTATCTTTCACACAGCAATAATGTACTCCTTTCATTCAAAGAGTTGTTGACACATCAGTGACGCATAAAGCTACCTAGTCATAAAAGGAAAGACGTCATTTGTTCTTTAATAAAATCGCGTATGACTCAGGCTTCTGGAACCAATGGGTAAATGTTAATTTGGTCGTGCAGGGAAACGTGGAAAACATTGGGGTGGATTTAAGGTCTTTTGGCAGTTTGGTCTAGAGAGACGAAGGAGTCAGACGCGTTACCAGTTTGTGAAACTTGTTAACGGTTATCCAACAGAACAAGACGCGCTGTTAATGTAGGAACATTGTTCAGCGGTCACTGGAGGGAATTAGACTTCTCGTATGGACTTTACCCGTGTAGAGAAAATAGCGTTTGTGGAAAGAAAGCGACAAGAAGCGAAATAGTCGTCTCATCTCGAATCCATTATCAACGGTCAACCGTTCGCTATATGCTCTACTATGAAGGCTGTATCCCTATAGCTACATAGTTAACTATTGCGGGACAACCGTATTAATTCATTACTCGCCGGGAGAAGGATTTTTTACACTTCTGCAGCGAGTTATGTGTCAACTTTTCTTCGTCTTATGAAAGATTCAAAGAAGCATAAGATAACGCTAAGTCTTCAGTGGTGTAAGACTTAACGGCTGAGTTGTCAGTATTCATCACCGTGAACCTGTCTCTCATTGTAAACAGTCTAATAATAGGCTGAGAGTGTACAGTCAAGCGGATTCCTCCACTTGTGGAAGTGACTTTCCTCATAGATCAGAAATCTACGAGGAACCGAGCGCTAACTTGTGACAGTTAAGCAAGGACATTTCAAGGACTAACGGACTAGCTGTACAATACATGGTTCGTAACCAGTGTTCCTGACACCTGTGGACAAGCCCTATCTACTGAGTTCTACTGGCACGGTACAACTGCATTCACAGATTACCTTTGACCCTGCTACAGACTTTCTCAGATCTACGCTCGTCAGTCAGGACATTTGCGTCTCTACGAACTGCATCATCCCTGTCAACTATCCCATCTTGTTCGGGCTACTTCTGCGGGCCATTACCTAATGAGAACGATTTTGGATTAACTGTTCTGTTCCGGTTTTGGATAATTCATTTCCCCGCAAGTAGTCTTTTGTGTTATCACGCAATTTCATATGAATTTAATTGTATGCTAGTAGCATTACACATTGTTTAGAGAATTGTTACGTGTCACAAACTGTTGCTATCACGCACATACACACACACGCACTGTTACGTATTTGTTCAACTGCACCTTTCTTTCCTCAGCTTTCATTTCTAATGTTTATAGTTCAATAAATGTGTTAAGTTATCTGGTCGTGTACCTTTTGATTGAAAAGGTGAGGGTCTGCACTAGGCGTATGCATTTCGTATTTCTTCCCTAGAATTCCAGCACACCCTAGAAAACGTTACAATTAGATGCATCAGAAATGAAAACACCTTTGCACTATTTTAAAAGTGGTTCCTCCCCACCCCTAGGCACTCACCCTCTCCCCACCCAACAGCAAAATTGTCAATAACAAAGTTAGATTTATGATATTTTCTACCTTCATTATATTATTTTTCCTTCGAGTCTTTCCATCCTCTTTTTACGACAAAACCTACATTTTGCTTATATATTTTCGTCATCAGCCTGATTTCGACTGTCATTTTGAAGTGCACTTTCTATCACTGTTTTCCATCTTCCTTCCAGTCTTTCCATCCGCTTTTACGAGGAAAAAACCCACATATTTTCTTTGATATGTTTTCATTATCAGCCTGTTTTTGACTGTCACTTTAAAGAGCAGATTCTATCACTATTTTCAACCTTCGTCTGTACTGTGCGTATTTCGAGCATGAGTATACAGTGTCTGTGTCTCTCCCATTTTCCTCGTCAACTTATTAGTTGCATGATCAGAAACATTTTGTTTAGATATATATTTTACATTACTACTAAACTTTTCCACAACTTATAGATTTCATTTTTAACATAAATGTCCTCGTGCCATCCAGTTTCATCGGTTAATTAGTATCTGCCGGAGCTGTTTTTCTGACTTTGTAATTATTTCTGTCTGTCTCCCTGATGACAACCTGCTGATTCATCAAGCGATAAAGATCGAAATCTCGGAGACTGGAGGTCAGATGTCGCCACATTCGGGTATAAAAGTCGCGGCGTGGACCTGCACCAGGCATCTTTCGGGACGGTGTCCAGTGTTCCAGGAGTCAACATGGCGATGCTTTGCGTGGCAGTCTTTTCGTCGCTGCTGATTCTGGTACGTGTTCTGCAGCGTCACAGCTTACCGGAGTAAACCTAAACTTTTTTCATTAGAGTTTACAGATTTCAAGGTAGCTTAAAAATTAACAATCACCAAACCAAACCTTTCCTGTAAATCTCAATTTCTCGCAGTCCTGAACTTGTAGTTTACTCTATGCCTTTTACTCTATGCCACATTTATTTATTGATTAACGGATGTGAAAATTCTAGAACTGAAAGATTATTTGAAAATTCAAGCTTTATGCACTATATATAGTTTTCGATCACCTAAAGAAACGACTTTGTTTCAGGCATCGTCTCAGTTTGCCAACATTTGTTTGTCAGTGAGTACATCTTTTATATCTCCTTTTGTTCAACTTAGAAGTAAGTAATAATGAAGCCTGTTCTTTTCAGGAACATTTTAGCACTGTACTATGATGGATAATCTTCCTGTAGTGTACTCTAAAGAAAATTCTGCCGCCGGTATGCACTAAACAGCTGTTGCTAGTGTATCCTATACACTATACTGTCTTTCGCCAGTGTCCACTGAAAAAGGAATTGTAAGACAATATATCAGACTATTCAGACGAAATATTTTGCAGTTTCTATACCTGCTGTACCCAGGGGAGGCGTGAGGAAATCAAATAATAAAATATGTGATACAATGAACGGAAAACAACTGCAATGGCCATCAGTGTTTCGAAAATACTGCTGAACAGTAGAGGCAAATGATGGTTAGGCCTCGTGAGAGAAGCAACTCATACTCTATGGGAAATGTCTCTCCACACCGACTGCCTCATCTTTCCTGCCGCTGCCATTTCCTCCCCATTCTCACTCTCCTCTCTGTGTTTTGTGTGTGTGCGTACTTCTGTGTCTGTGCGTGAGTGCGCGCATCCGCATGTGACCATTAAAGAAACGGATAAATGGGAAGACACGAAGGATGGGGGTGGGGTGTGGGGGGATTTATATGTTTTGATGTCTTCGTTTCGAAAGCTACCAGTTAGTCATACGGGCAATCATAAACGTCTGTAAACTTTTGTCAGAAATACTTTGGTCGTTATCGTTATTATTATTATGATAATCATCGTCGTCACCGTCTTGATCATCATTGAAAACAACGAATTTGTTTTATGTTATTCAGAGTACATTCAGATGTGCTGAACGCTTCACCTGCATGAGAATCGGGTCCATAAGGTCCTCCTTCTATCAGTCTGCTTGTGTGTGTAAGTAAACTATTAATTGTAAGTCCTCTCCTTCTGCCATGTTTACACATGTATGCTCTTCCATATTTCTATTCCTTTGCACGCGAAGTTCCTGGCTTCGTAGTTGCGTGGTCTTCGGTAGTTCTAACACTGAAAAGTTCATATATGTTAAGTTTACCTTAGTCTGTGCATATCTTTAGGGCATGATGTAGTCTTTATTGAACAGCCTTTCTCGTCTGAGGTATTAAAATCAAATCGTCTCTGATTATAGACGGTCGGCCAGTCTCCCTTCGTTTGATACAGTACACGAACAACCCTTGTTTTGATACACGTACGAAATTGGTGTTGTCTTTATACAGCTAGAACACCGCTTTTGTCTCGAATCTTTCTAAATTCCATTAGGTTTTTCACGATTCTGACCATGCTCTTGTTTTGCAAACGGTCCCGAAGTCGACTTATCTGGAAACAGTCTCAAAATATCTGTGCACTCTGCCTCTGATTGTGAGAAAAATTGTGACCGTTCTCGTGTTGACTGGCCGAAGAATGGTGCGCGATTGCTTACTGTCTTGAAGGGAGAAGTATTAAACACCTGTCTGTTTGTGACAGTAATGGACGCCGACTGCAACAAGATGGGCGCCAGAGATCTGACTGACACGTCCGTCGTCAAGAAGCAACTGGGTGTCGGCGGAGCTTTCACCTATGGCGAGTGCAACAGTGACAGAGCGTGCCGTGTGCGGTACATGGGGGGCTTGTGGGGTAGCATCGGCTCCGACTTCCCTTACAAGTGCTGCCGCGTCCGCAGCAAAATGGGCTACACCACGACCCGATGCCTGGTGAAGCCCAACTACCCCTTACAGTTTGGAATGTATGGCGGCATGTACGGTGGCCTAGAAGGAGGGTTGGGTGGAGGTCTGGGTGGAGGTCTTGGAGGAGGATTGATTGGAGGCGGTTTAGGAGGAGGTCTGGAAGGAGGTCTGGGTGGAGGCCTTGGAGGAGGTGTGATTGGAGGAGGTTTAGGAGGAGGTCTGGAAGGAGGTCTGGGTGGAGGCCTTGGAGGAGGTGTGATTGGAGGAGGTTTAGGAGGAGGTCTGGAAGGAGGTCTGGGTGGAGGCCTTGGAGGAGGCGTGGTTGGAGGAGACGTGGCTGGAGGAGGCGTGGTTGGAGGAGGCCTTGGAGGAGGCCTGGAAGGAGGAGTAGGACTTGGTGTTGGCGGAGTGGTACCAGGAGCTGGAGTGGTTGCAGCCGGTACAGGGGTCTAGAACGTTCCTCGTAACTCCGCGCAGCCATTGCATTCCGCCGGGTCAGACACACCGTCGTCTTCAGAGGCAGACGTTGATACTGATTTCATGCAGACTTGAAGCATGAAACTGATAATGTGAAGATCAATAAATGAATTTTTATTTCATCATTACTTGTATGTGCTTATTGCTTGAGAGTGCGGGTTGCCTGTTGCATGTGAACTTATATAAAAATTGGTGGAGATTTCAACAACAAAAACAACAGTACCATTTCACGAGCTACTGCCATGGCCAGGTTGTGAAAAAAATTACAATGCTCTTTATTTCATTTTAGGAATCTGAACAGCAAACATTTGGATGTTTGTGAGTACTTAACTTTATTTCTCGTTTAGATTTTTTTCGTCTGCACATTTGTTATCCTATGAATAATATAACCATGCGTGATATGCATATTTTATATACTGAATGTTTGTAGTCTCTTACCTTTTTGGCCTATAGCTTCTTTCTTCACAATAAAGATATTTAGTATATGTTGAATAATAATGCTGCCTGATACATGACATTTTTACATACTGAATAAATTTAGCTGCTCACGAAAAGTAGTTTGAATGGATTGGGGAAAGAGATAAAACCTTTGTGCGTTTGAGAGTATGGGAAGAAAGAACAGTTGTCAAGATTTTATCTAGATTGAAACTCTAAGGAATTCATAACCAGTAAAAGGCCGACCAGCCAACATTTGAAAAGGACACGCACACACACAAAACAGCACGTCGCTGTACCGCTTCACATAAGCTATGTTCTTGTGTTGTGCGTTGGATGATGTGTGCTGAAGACTGCACGTGCATGTAGGTGCGACCTCCAGGGAACTTCCACATTCGATTGTCCTGCGTCAGTAAGTAAGCCTCTGGCTACAATGACTTTTTAGAGAAACATCTGGTCCAGGGTCTAGCTGATAAGCAGATCAAAAGACAACATATATATGCCAAGTACCGGCAGACTCAAAGAATACATGGATGAATAAATGAATGAATTTAAAAAAAATAGAAGAAGAAAATGATATACAGACGTACATGTATACATGCACTAACAAGAAGACAGGCAAACCAGAGATGGACACAAACAGAAGCGAAGTACCAAATAGAGAAAACCAGTAAAAAAAATAAAGCCTAACCCCGAGCGGCTTGGAAGACTGTGTTGGAAGACGAGCAAAGGAAAGAAGGAAGTGGAGTTATCTGTGTGTAGTTGTTGATAGGAAGATTAAGCAACAACAACAGCTGTCACCAACGCCAAAGCAAACTCTGTATTAAGAGGGTTAGGACGAAGTCATGTGGCGAGAGATTCTTTGTTTTCTGTGTCGCAAACAATAGAGTGCCTCTCGTCTCACATCTGTAACTCTACCACCATCTGCACTTTAAAAAAAATCATACTGACATCTCTTTTTAAGATTCATTATGCCGAATTTTTGTGAGCCATTTTTTTCTCTTAAGCCTAATGATTTATCTTTTATCCCTCTAATTGTTTCAACTGTGTATTATTCATTTGGATATGCTTCTCTCTATGAGGTTTGTTTTCATTTACCATCTCATTTTAATCTCATAATATTCTTGTTGCATCCTTTTAATTGTTAATTGTACTTCATTTAGACTGTTTATATATAGTCACAGGGAGGTATGGTATACAGCTGGATACAAATTAGAGCAGAGTAGCTTTACTATCCCCCACCCCCTCCAGTTTTATTCCTTTAGTTTCAGATGCAACACACGTACACATACAAACTACCTACACATAAAGAGTGAAACACGACACACAAACACACAGTAATATTTCATCATTAGGTCTAATGTATATAAAGGAGGGGAGGAGGAATCCCCTGGCGTAGCGGTAATGCGTGCTTTTAACCAAACAGTATATATGTAGCGGAGCAGGTTCGCTCCGTAAGTGTTCTCTCTCCGCTCCCTCACTCTCTCTTCCCAACAAAGGCAAGTTTTCCGTCTTGTACACAGATTTATTTGGGGCCGTTACCGCTGCTGCTGCCCGACGGCTAGGGGCTAGGGTCGCTCTGAGAGCCTGCCCGTTCCGATCTGCTCGCTCGTGCTCTGCCTACATGGTTCGTCTCCCCATTGCACTCTGCCCTTCATCTCTCCCTTTGCCGTGGTGGTGGTTGTTTAGAGGGACAGTGCTTCCACCTTGCGGTGGACAGGCAGTTTAATGTGCGGGGAGATGGCCGAATGGAGTTTGCACAATGTTTAACTCCAGGAAATAATCCTTGGCCACAGCAGGATTCGAACCAGCAACCTTCCATCTGCTAGTTCGCAGCTCACCCAACTGAGCTATCCAGGCCCCCCAATCTCCCTTTGCCCGGTCCGTAGCCCATACTTATCGGGTAGGACGCGAACCGCAACGGGGGCACTGTCCGGGCAAACAGCAGCCAGCCGGCGTACATGCCGTGAATGCCAAAATTTGTTTCTTACACACACAAGACTTAAGATTAAAAATACAAAGAATATATGTACACGAACACGAAAATATGCGATAAATAGAGTGCGCTCTGCTCTTCCTGTTAGTGTTAAGGAAAGTTAAGTAGAGTGAGAAGGAAATAAAGATAATTATGTTAAAAGGCAGTTAAACCAGCTAATGTGAATAGAAAAAGATAGGAAATATGCCTACAAACTAACCTGATCTATTAAGATGTTTGATGAGTTTAGTATCTACTGAAAGAGTAATTCGAGTAGAATCCGAATATGTTAGTTGTTAGTATCTGCAACTATCCTAGAAGGATATAGAAACGTTTAAAGAGAGTGAGCCTAGTACAGCACGCGGTAAAAGGACACCTTCAGTGCCTCAGACCACAGCAACGGTTCGCTGGGCACCACTCGACCTGGGCACCCCCCCCCACCCGGCGACGCTGTGGCTGTGAGCGTGGTGGCCAAAACCGTCTCCATGATGGCTGCCACCCATCACACATAATATATGTACTATAAAGAATCTTTGCTTTAATTCGATACAGAAGGTCGTGGATTTAGAACCGCACACAGGGTTGGCCGTCGGAGGTTATGTTGTTTTGGTGCTTCTGTTTATTTTCCATTTCTCGTCCCTTTTACCTTCTCCCCATTCGACTGCTGCTGACTTGATGTCAAACAAAAACAACGGTAACAACAACGTGTTTAGAAATATTTCTCAACGATGCCCGAACACGGAACAGGCCGAAATTAAGTCAGCTGTTGCTTGTGTTGTTGAGAGTGCCTTCCCTTGATGAGCTGCTATAACAACCGAGAAAGCTGAAAAAATGGAGTACACGGGCAGCAGCTACGATGGAGACTACACAAATGGAAGGTTTAGAAATATTTGTCATGTTCTTAAACTCTGATGTTGTATCCTGACGTTTGTACACATGTGCTATATGCTTCACTTACCTCTCTGCCTGTTTTATATACTATATTAATGTTTATCATGTTTATATAGGCCCTATAGACTCAACGTCAAGCTAAATCTGTGATTAGTGTGATGCCAGCTTTATCAAACACCCTGACCCCACCCCTCTTATTTTTACCAATACAACATGTCTTTCAGATTTCAGAACTGTCGCATTTTAAACTCTTAGCAGTTAGCTTAGTAATGATCCAGCTTTTTCGGCAATTGCCTTAGCTACAGCGGTTTAATAATATCAAAGTTCATGCGCATGCTTTTATTAAGACATTTTTTCAAAATTTAATTTTTTTGACATGAATGTGAACATTAAATTGAACATTTACGTTGCTTTACATATGACTAAGAATACAATCTGTTTTCATTAGAATGGAAGGCCAAGGCATTTATGGTTTTCCTACTGAAACCCGTTATGAAGGAGAATTGCAAGATGGCATGTTCCATGGCAAGGGAACACTCTTTTTTCCCAATGGCAGCAAATATGAGGCAACCTGGGAATATGGTTATGCAAAAGAGGCAAGTGGATTTAACAGCCTAATTCTAAATTCAAATGCAAGGTGCTGGTCTACTGACTTTTTCACTTTGTGTGAGTGAATAATTGGTAATATAATTGCATTTAGGATTTTGCTGCCTTTCAAACACTTTGACGTGTGTTTTACAGCATTGATTGTTATAATGTGTCGATCAAGGATCCAAGCATTTATTTGTGTATGCAAAGTCATGTTGTGCCTGTGTTCTGTGAAAAAAAGGTGTCCTTAGAACCCCCATCAACCTTGAAGCAACATCATCAAGCACAGCATTTAAAACAAGAGACGAGTGTAGTGCTATCATGCGCACTTGGGGTGGGGGAGCATGGCAAATTTAGCTGTTTGTGTATATGCCTTACAACATAGTTTAAATATCTTTTTTTCTGATTTCCCTTATTCAAAAAAAAAAAAAAAAAGCTGAAACAAGTGAATATTTAAAAAACTAAATTGAATATATAAGAAAACGCCAATTGTATTCAAACTTTATCCGTTGCATTTTTGTTTTCTAAATAGGTGGACAGGATTTGATAACTGCAATACAAAACAAATGTCTATACTGTGTTCAGGGTAAATACACCTTTGCTGATGGCCTAAAATATGAAGAGGAGAACTGGGAATATTGTGACGGATATGATCGCCGCTTCTATACAGAAATTTGTGATGGTCTGAAACCTGCAGGACGCTCCCAGCTGACCAACAAAGTTCCCCCCAAAGACATACCAGCAGGCTGTTATGACTGTGGAGATGGCTTCTATAATCCTAACACACGTGTTGTTGTGAACTACAACAATAAATTTCTAAGAAATGCAGGTTAGATATCCTTTGTGTGCTAGTTTGATGACCACAATCTGTTATACATAATTTTCTCTTAAGAATCTGGCCAAATTATTTGCAAACAGACTTGTACAGAAGTGCCTATGCTGGTGCTCAAGCACAAATGTGCACATGCATGCATGTGCATTCACATACCAGAAGAAGACAGAAGGAAAACAAATGTACACAGTAACTTCTGCTCTCTTCAAAATCCATCAAAATTAAGCAACACCAATATTAAGCCTATATAAAAGTTTAGTTTTTAACTAAAGACATGAAAATTGAAGTAAATATTTAAATGCCTGTTCAGACAAACTGCCTGCAATAGATATGGAAAAAAATATATATTGTGTGCCTTTAACATTGCTTAAAACCATGACTTTCTTGGAATGTTGCTGACTTTTTCTTTTCAGATGATGATGAACATGAATGGATTATAAAAACGTGTCGAAAGGCCTGGGATGAGTACATTGGTTACAAAGAAAAGCCAGCTGCTTGAAAATGTACAGTTAAAACCACTTGAGAACTTAATACTTCCTTGAATAAATCTTACCACTGACAGTTCATGCTGCTGTATGACAGAACAGATTACTGAAACTATGATCCTGCTAATTTGTGCATTTGAAAAAAGGAGAGAAAGAAAAGAAGAAAGATTGATATACAGTGTATTCATGTGCCTCTTTGGATTTTTTTTTGAACGTACAGGTAAATAATGAATGTCAGCTGTCTTAAAAATATATGAAATTTAAAAAGTGAGTTTCATTATGTGTACTTAAAGGAATGAATGTCTAGCTCTATGTTTGTGAATCCACATGCATGGGTGAGTGAGGGAGCAAGCAAGCAGCAGAGAATTGTTGGGTATGTGAGGGAGAGATCCTTTGGAAAAGAATATAGTTTTAATATCTGCAATAGCTGCTGACTTGCTCCTTACAGGCTTGATCAATTAACATGTAGGCTCAAAATCCAGTAAATGGATCAAAACACTTGTATCTCTTAGCAAAAAATCTGATCAGCATTTTCTCTTTTCATTTTGAGTCTCATGGCATTGTGGAGCGTTCCAATCATGTTTTTAAAAAATTACGTTTTAAATGCATGTATCCATTGTCAAGATGTTAGGAGGCTCCATGATGTCACTTCTGCTACTTCAGCAGGCTGGCATTTAAAGCCACATAGACAACAGTGTACAAGTACTTAGTATCACCCATGCCCAAAAAAGTAAAAGATCCTGAAGAATGCGTGAACACGCACGTACGCACGCGACACCCATATATATATAGTTGTATAACTTATACCGTGATACCTAATACTACTGTACGCTGTACTGTGTACATGAAACGCTTATGCTGTAGTAGACTGCCTGTTTACTAAAATGACTAAATTACTAAAATGTTTCCGTATTCAAGTGGATTTTTAAAAAAAACCCATCTCGTTAATACATGTATTTGTTATATTCTGCTTTGGATGTTCGTTCCCTGGAGTGCATGGTTGCTAGGATAGGTGACACGTTAATCAACCTTCACACACACACACACATGGCTGCTACGACTCATTCTGGAGTTGGGGGAGGACCCTAGACTCTTACATACTTTTACAAAAACCAATATTCTAGCATATTCAGTAGAAGATGGAAACTTTTTTCTAAATTTTAAAAATAGTGTCTTTGTAAATTCGTGTTGGGGGAAGACTACACACCCACAAAAAGAACATGTTGTATCACGGTGAAAGAGTAGTTACTTCCCTTTTCTGCAATGACATAATTTACAAGTCAACCGTTCTTCATTTGACTGGTGACACAAGAGGCATAGAATTCATTGGCACATGACATCTATAATCTTTTGTCTTGTTCTTCATCTTGTGATTGTGTCTTAAGAAGAAAATCTCGCAATTATCGGTTAAGAACGTGACTCATCCATCCGCCATATTAGATTGATCATCGTAAAGCAGGAAGAAGTCGTCTGAAATAAGAGCACTGTAAGTTGCGATCGGACTGCCTTAGCTGATTTTTGCAGATGCAGCCATGAGCTGGGGAACTGAGCTTTGGGTATGTATCCTACTGTTTTCCATATGTTGTTTATTTTACGAGATCCAACGGCTTTTGCTACTCCCCACGGTTGCAGACGTTACTTCAGTCAGATGTGCCGTCTGCGTTTGTTTAGTAGCTCGTTGTAATACGTGGTTACGAATCGTTTGCATGTTAGCAAAATTTTGAAGGGGAAATATTCACAGCAAAAGATTTTCGTCGATTTATTTAATTAACTCCTTCATCTTTAAGTCATGTCATGGTATCAGCTAGCGTGCAGTGAATGCTCGTCTTATTTTAAACACAAAATTTTTAATTGATGGTGCTATACATACGCTGTGCTTTGTCAGTTTGTCACTTTGTGCCTGTCATGAAATGTTTTGCCGTGTTTAACCGTATTCTGCAAGATCTTATATACCCATCTGATTGTTTCTGTTGTTAAGGGGCAGTTTGATTTGTATATTGAGATTGTTAAAAAAGTATCTTTTAAAGCCATGTTTACCTAAAGCTCAGCAAACTGTTAGATGAATATAAATAAGATATATTTGTACAACACATACAAAACATCCGAAGCACATGTACTATGTAGTGTAAAAAGGAGGGACGGTTGTTTTGATTTTTTAACAGTGTTCTGACTTTTGATAAATAAAATATTTTGAATCATTTCTGATTTCATGTTAATGATGATGTAAATAGAAAGTTTTGCTAGCCTTTATGAACTACTATGTACACACTGGTCAGCAAAAGCATTGTATTGTGTACATTTGTACCTCGATCTTCCTAAATTTATCAAAAGTTGTCATGTAATTTGTGTTGTTAACTTTCTTGTACCTCAGTGAAATCGCTGTAGAAATATAACAAGGGGGGTAGTAGTGGTGAGAGAAAAACTAAGAGAAAGAGAAGACCAAAGTAAATGCTTCAAAAAGTGAATAAAAACATACTATTTTTCAGGATCAGTATGAGAATGTGGGAGCACACACACAAAAGGGTATCGACTTTTGTGAGAAATTTACACACTTTTTAAAGGAGAGGGCTACTGTGGAATTGGAATATGCACGAAATTTGAAGTAAGTTTTTCCTTCATTATTTTATTTTTCAGCATTAAATTTTAACACATGCGATTGATAAAGTGTGTACTTACTTTGTGAACTGTATACTTTATACTAACATCATGAACGCATGAAAGGAGGGTGGACTAGAACCAGTGATGCAGACAACTGAATCATACTGCAAAAGGACAAGATTAAACTCAAGAAGTAGAGGTCTGTTTTAAGTTGTGTCCAGGGAGCACTTGAGCTGCAATGAAAACTTGGGCTGTGTGATGAAAGAATAGAAGAATTAACCACAGGCTGTGGCATAATGCAGACCAGACATAATTTTTGGGGGTACAAACTGAAACCTATTTGCTTCTGTTGTGATGGTATCCTTGAGTGGATGTGGCTGCTATGGTTTTTCAGCTTGAGTTATTTGAATCAAGATTAAACTAAAAACTTGGAAAAAAACTGTCTCTGTTTCTTTTCACACTGCCTTGAAAACTATTCTCAGCACTTGTGCAGCGTTCTTCCCAGCCAGGGTGATTTTTGTTATGAAGAATACAACCCTTTAATTAGATGCACCAGTTGCAACAGTTGATTGACCCACAGATCTGCTGAGCTGATGCAAATCAGTTAATAGATTAGATAGCGCTGTGTAGCTAGGCAAATCATGGGACGTAATTAGGATCTTGTTACAATGACTGAAATACACAGTAGTAAGGTATTCATATTGTGTTGTTGGAGTTGACAAATTTAAGCTCGTTTACAATTCCCGTATCCTGTTTTGATGTCTTTTGAAGGGAGAATATTGTTGCTAGCTTTTCCTTTATCATACTACATAACCTTTGAAGCAGAACTGGCTTTCAGTTTCAAGAACTAGTACTGGATGCCTTATTTGATAGCTCATATAAAATGTGTATACCACGCATTAGCACTTGAATAGAATTAGGTTATGTATTGAATACAAAAGTGTGTGTGGTTGTACCCTATTGCTCTTTTGTGAAAGCCAGTAAAAAATACCACTCCAGCAATGTCTGAGCTGCATTCCAGCATTTCCGCTTCTAATATGCAACAGATTTTTACTTCATGGGCCTCTTATTGTGTTGGTCTTTTGTTCAGTCTGCAGGTGTGCCTGGTAGTCTCTGGTGAGAGCCAGGTGGGCTTGCTTGGTTCCTGCATGAGCCACATCTGTGAGACTTTGGTCTGGGTGGTCTTTGGGTTGTCACACTGTTTTGTGTAGTGCTGGGGCTTGTAGCCATTTCCTCGGTAGAAACTTTTTAAAAAAAAAATGTGGTCACATTACTCACTGAACACTTTAGCCTTAAGGTTTCTTCGAGGTTCCGCAACTCCGAACATGCGTACTTAGTACTTACAGTCGATGCATTTCATTTATAACATGTACTTCTTTCTTTCTCATTATAATGTCACTGGTACATTATTTTTCTCTTTGTTTTGTTGCCATGTTTACACAAATGCAGCATGAGATCCTCATCGCTTGTTTTACTTATTTTCCTGTTTGAAAATGTGCCATTTGTATCAACAGGAGCAGTGCAATAAGAGTTATGATGGGTTTGGCCACTTTGCGACCACTTATATAGACTTGACTACTTCTGCCTACTGCAATCTAGGAATATATATATATATATCACTTAGCCTCACTGTTCCTCGTCTACAGAATCATTTAAGAAGTCCAGTGATTGGAGTGGAGAGGGGCTGGAGCTTGTAAAGTGATCTACGGTTAAGGCATGTGCCAGCCATGACAGATCACTAGCTTAAGGCAGCTACTGAAGCGTTTTATCTGTTTTTCTGTGAGCACAGTAGGAGTTCTGGCTAAGTTTCACTGTCAGCTTCAGAGTTAATTTGGCTGTAGTTTGGCTTCATAAAAGAATCAGGCAGATTATTAAGGTTACAAACCATTGGTGCCTGTATTTTGTGTTGCTGAATTTCTTGGAGACTGGTGCAGTGCGCACAAACAGAAATATGCAGTGCCCAGAGATAGGTCTGTTCAAGTCAGCTTTGGTGATTCAGATGTTACAGTGTTAGGCAGGCATGTGCACATTGCTGATAGCAGTTCTTTAGATAGACGATACTGCTTTGAAACTTTGAATTAGAGTGAGCCTCTGAAGATATGTGCATGTGCTGCATAGGAAGGATCGCAGGGATGTGACCTCCATTTTTAAGCTGTTAACTACATTGTGGCATCTTTGTTACTAAACGCTGTTAAATGTTGAAAAGAAAATGTTGAAATAAAAATGTTTTAACCTAGAATTATGAGGAAAATAATCTCAGCACGAAGCTTATGTTGACTATTAATATTTCTGTAGCTGTGTTAGCATTAAAGCCATTGATGAAATTGCACAAGTAGGGCGTTCACAGTAAAACTGATTTTATTTTGCTTGGAAATACATTATATCAAAAAGTTTAATGAAATTTGACCTTCTGTTACCAGCAAAACCACTGCATGGTGGACCCTTGAATTAGTGAAATGATAATAATTCATACCATCAATAAAGTTGTCAGGTCAGAAATAACAGATCCACTGGTGGAGGAGTTATGGTGATTATGAGTTAAAATCATTTTGATGAGCATATAGCCATAAGTAAAATCTTGGACCTTCTCATGTACATCACATGATTACATTTTGTCAGGTTCTAGAGATGTAGTGTGAAACTGAAAGGTACCTCGAAGTCATTTGGTGCAATAATACCATGTTTAAAATTTGTTATCAGGCAGTTTTGCGTGAAGAAACATGAGCACTGTTTGTTGATTTAGCAGTTGGTGTTCAACATCTGTTTTCTTTTTAATATTACATTTATGGATAGTTGTTAACAGTGGGACTCTTGTAAAAGACGAGCTAAAGAAACCATGTGGGTATATGTGGTGGTTGTAACCATGGGGCCTTTACCTCACGGGCTTAATATCTAGGAGGTGGAGACTGTGCACATGCTCTAAAATCCCACTGGTGGCATTGCACAGGGAGCAGCTCTTTTGTCACTCTTTTTGTCAGTTTTCACAAACTTTGATCTCTGGGATGGATAACGATGACAGTGCAGTTTTGCTGGCCATGGGAGGCCACCCCACAGTTTCTGGAACTGCCGACGACAGTCGTTGCGCACTTCCTGGCACACTTCTCGGCAAGGCACCACATAAGGCTGATTGAGACTAGGGCCATGGATACAAAAAGGCATGAATGCACCGCAGAGTAAAAAAGTCAGACGTGTGGAGCAGCCAGACTCTATTAGCAGTTCATATTGTCTTACTTCCTGCCTGATCTCTTCCAGGTCAGACTGCAAAAAAATTCAAAGTGATTGAATAACTGAGTCTACATAAATAAATAACCACAGAAAAAAGATTTCATGTACTTTTCGTGGAAATGATAACTGTAAGACCTAACATGCTTGAATACTTTGCAGAAATGGTGCAGGAACAAAATTTAGTGGTGGTAGTAGGAGAAATATTTTCATGTTTGTGTATGCTGTTTCCAGGATTAGCTGGCTACATTAAGGACGAAAGTAATTTTGTCATTTAATCAGTTAGTAACACAATATCCTGAAGCATAATTTCAACTAAGTTAAAAGAGACTTAATGTAATAGATTTTTTTAAAAAAATTGTAAGGCCAGTTCATGTTGAAAACAACCTTTTGCTTAATTCCCAGGGCTAGGTTATGCGAACATTAATTTTGGAATCTGGTCTTTTGGTCATAAAATAGTCACTTAAGTGGCCTGTTCACACTACGTATTTTTTGCACATCCCTACCTGTGGAAAAGAGGTATGAGTGCACATGAACTGAAATAACGGAAAGATGTAAAACTAGGTTAAATACCCAACTACACAAGGCAAAAGAACAAAGACTCTTCATGCCTGCATAAAGGGGTTGGGCAGAGAGCCCAACGTGTAGGGCAGGTGCTGGCACATGGGCAGGGGATTGGGCTGGCACTCCATCTGACGCTGCCACCTCTTTTTGTGGGTCTCGCGCTTCTGCTTGACGCACGCCTTGGACTGCTTGAAGTTCGGCAGGCCCTCGCAGTCCAGCTCCTCGGCCCAGCGCATGCCCTGCCGCTGGGTCAAGACCGAGCACCTTTGCTTGGCCTTCCGACACGTGCCCTGGCAGGGCGGCTGGCTGTCCATCTCTTCGTCTTCCTGTTGTGCATGCGCCTCGTTGCTGCCGCCGTCTTTTGGCGTGCAACGTGGCAGGTAGGTGGCGCACAGGAAGTTGCGCAGGTTGTCAGAGCAGCCCATGTCCATGAAGGGCCACCAGGGCTGCAGCGCCCAGTAGACGTCGCGCTGGGTAGTGTGGTTGAAGCGGTTGGGTAGGCGGGCGTGAGTGTAGTCCACTAACCCGCGACACATAGGCACCAGCACCTCCTGGCACCCGCCTAAGGCCGCTGCAGTGGAATTAGTGTCATCTTGTTCGGTTTGGCCTGTTGCTGCAGACAAGGCGGAGATCGCAACAAAGGACGCCAGCAGAGCTCTCCACACGGACACAGCCATCCTTGGACACAGTATTCCACTCCTTGGGCTTGGTTTATTGCTGCACCACGTGTCTTGACCTCCTGCACACGGCTGCCACCGCGTGTCCGTATCAGACACAGACGTGTATGGTGGAAGCACAATCACAAACTTGAAATTAAATAAAAAGAGCAGCGCTGGATAGCGCGTGAAGGTTGTTCTTCTGTGTCTGAGAGATAATTCTCTTTCTATCACGCACCGCGCATGCAGAAACCCACCTCGCTGTTAAGCCGTTGCCTTACGGCTTGAGTGCGTCGGGACTGCGCTCTCCCTCCCCTTAGTTCCACACCGTCTCCCTCCTCTTTCTCCCGTACCGGCGCCAGCTGCACAGCATCTTAGTGCCCCACGACTGTACACTTCACTCGGGGAAGGATAAACGCTTCGATTGCTGGGGTCAAATAATGGAGCGAGGTTTGGTGGCAAGTGACGGCGCGATTCACAAAAGGGGCAAGTTTCACAGACGCTAGGCAGGCGAGCGGCGCCAGGCCGCAACGTCGACCTGCTGTGGTCGATCGCAGGAATTCTGACGACGCTGCCTGGCACCGCTCGCCTCCCTTCCATCAGTGAAATTCGTTTCTGAGTGCTTTGCGTCTTGACGAGGAAACGCAGGCAGTATAGAGCTGTGGCTTAGTTCGTGTCAATACGTTTATCATTTCTCTTACAGCGCACATATTTTTGTGCGCACTTTCGAATAGATTGCTAGAAAGAGACAAAAGCTGAGCGAAAAATGACGTAAAACACGTTACTGAAAAGCTGAAGCATGTAACTGAATATATTTAGGTTCCTTGTTTTGTACGCCGCATTAAGCTGGCCTGTGTCGCGGCAAGGAGACAAGCGGACACATGCAGATCCAGAAGAAACTGGTTGGCCTGAGCACAAGATCTGAACCCACTACTCACAGTTCTTACTGTGCTGGTGACAAGCGGCTAACCCTTCTGCCACGTTACCGCTTTTTGAATATATTAAGCGCATTCAATACTGTTACATAAATGCGTTCTTAAGACTGCGACCAGTTGGTAAGAACAGTTTAAGTGGCTCATTGGTTTTAACTTACAACGCCATGCCATGATGCTAGCGCAGTTTTCTTTGTCAAGAGAAGGCCCCGTCTGGACCGACTGATGCAGAGATGCGAGGCTGGATTCTAGGGGGAATAGTGTTTGCTGTCTCGGCGTTTGCCCTTCCACTGTCATAATTTGGAGAGTGCCCAGGTGTCAGGCGTTTGTCGGCACACCAGCGGCTGCGTGGCACTGGCAAACAAAGTCGGGCGCTCGTGTGTGCGTTCGCTAACTCCCGCCTTTGACTTTGTCAGTGCAAGTGATAAGCGAGCTGGGTTTGGTGGGGCTAATTGTGTGGGTCTCCGACGTCTGATTCGAATTGTCAGCAGTGACAGCGAAAACATCACAAAGCTGTCTGATACGGTTGACCTGAGCCATAGCCAGTGCTGTAGTGTGTAATGCGTCTTCTGTTTATTATTTCCGCACTACCACTCATAATTCTTTGCAGTGTAATCTTGATGTACTAAGATAATGATGATCGTTCTAACTTGAATGATGAGTTTTGGTTTTTGTTGCTTATTGTCCTGTCGTAAACGACGTGGGTATCAGAACGGTGTTGCTTGAAACGTGTTGCCGCACTGGGACTTCGGTCGCAACACAGACTTCAGTCCCACTCATTCACTTTATACTGACACTGGGCCAACCAGTCCTAGTACTGTTTCTTATGGTGTCGAGTGTCTGGCAGGGCAACTACTCGATTGCCAATTTTCTGTGTTAAGTATGACTCGGCAGGGGTACGAACTGCCGACCTCCCGGCTTGGAAGCGGACACCTTAACCGTTAGACCACCTAAGCGATCTACACTTAGTGAGACTAAATTTGGGTGGAGTGGTACTATAAAAGGGTCTTGGGTTAATGTGAAACTGTGTAATGAACATGAAGTGTGTCTTTATCGACAAAACGGTGGGGGTATGAAATCGAGATGCAAATTGTCACCACCTAGTTTAAATGAATGAAGCAGAAAATGTCTCACGGTTTTATGAATGAACTAATGGAGTGAAGCTTGGACATCACTTTCCCCCTCACCCCCTCCTTCCAACAAACAGAAAAACAAACCCTGTAGGCCTCAACAGTCGTTGTGAGAATGTCCTACGTGCTGAAGGTAACAGTGATAAAAGCATGGAAGGACAAAGCTTTTTTTAACGCAACGTTAACGGGGGTATTGCGTTCCGCATCTTACGTGGACGCGTGGTCTACTAACCTCTCCCGTGTGGGAGTAGGTTGGGCTGCATGAGTTGCATGAGTTGTTCGTATCTGCTTTTCCGGTCGTAAGAGCGGTCGATAGGCCTATTGGCCCTTTTATATCCACGTTAACCTGTGGAGAGGCGACACAACTCCCATGCAACCCAACCCTAGAGCAGAAAGAAGCTTCGCCAAGATGAGAGGCTTGACGAGAGTGTTGCTGCATGCCTCATGCGTCAGGGAAGTTATTAGCTTGCAATCATTACGCCTTAGTTTTCTTCCCGCTGACTCTTCTGCTTTTGAACCATTCATTTTTTTGACCAACTTCTTGGTAACAGACACGGAGCCAGTTAACTGTTTCATATTATATTGAGACCTTTAATAATATGTGCGGGACTTCGCATGATGTAGGCTAAGCCATTTTACTTTTAGCTTTCCTCTTTGAACTTTTTATTGCATTGTGTGTGCGTTTTTCCTTTGGCGTGAGTACGTTTAGGGGAACGACGTATGCGCTTTGGCGGGGTCAGCAACCCCGTCTATCGTGTTCTGCACGAGTCACGTACATCACTACATGGCTGTGTTGGATGTCGTCTGCTAATACTAATAGTACACAATCGTAACGTCACGCGATGTCGCTTCCGCTTTTCGAGTTTGACCAGGTGAGCTTTTCCGAAAAAAATTAAATATAAATTAACTACTAGGTTTTTCGTAAAATAATGTGCGCATTGTTATTTTATTTACTTATTGCCATCGAAAGAGTCCTTTTCCGAAAGGTGTGCCCTATCTCTGGTCAGTTTACCGGAAACTGGCTATCCGCCTACCTAGCCGTCTATCTGTTTTTGTGACTTCTGTGCGTAGGATGGTGCCTGAAGTTTTGCCTCAACCACCTTTGTTTGCAAACAATTTAGCTTTGTGCAAGTGTTTGGAGTGCCTTGGGAGAGGCGCCTTCTCGTTTGATGCCCGCTGCCCCTGTCCCTAACCCAGCTGGAACGGCCCGTCGCACAACGTTAACTTATGCTATTACCAAAATAGAGGCTTTCGGTTTCGGATCCCTTGTCATGCGCACATACTTTTTCTGCATGTGACACTTGTTAACAGGCCTGGTCGTCGGGGTTTCCTCCGGGTTCTCCATTTTCCGCCCTCTTTTCCCAGTACCCTTCATCACCTTTTTCTGTTTTTCTCGTCGTGAGACGATGGCATTCGCTGGCGACCTGACGTAAAAAACAAACAACTTCCACACCCATTCCACTTGGTGCAGTAGCACAGAGCCTGTCGCCTGGACTGCATTTTCTTTGAAGCCATTCTTTTTGTCGTGTTATTTTCGCATTTTAAAATTACAAATAAGCGTTGTTTGTGGGTGGTTCTTTAGTCTGTTTCCACTTTATTTGGATGATGTGCAGAAAATTGTTTTATGATAAAACTTGGCTTTCTTTGCACACGATGCTGGAGGAGAACAATAACCATTAACGTCTGACTTGTTTTGCAGGAAGCTCGTCAAAAATTTTCAACCGAAGAAAAGAGAAGAAGACGAGTATCAGTAAGTCATAGATGTTTCTCTGCCTGTCCGTCCGTCTCTCTAAATGAGTTTCCTCTCTCCCCCATCTCTTGTTGTTTGTGCATGCGTGTGTGGTGCGTGTGTACGTGTGCGCACGCGTGCTATGGGGATCTGTAAGGGCAAGAGTGCTCCAAATTACGTATTTGTCAAATGTCTGGGTTATGTATAATCGAACTGTTCTTTGTGCACATTTTTAATGTTTTTAAACTACGCTTTTGTTGGTGCTCAGTTTTTATTTCTGGACAGCTTTTCTTGTTTATCTCGTATTGGAGGGAAAAAGAACAAGGATCGTTTAATCTGTGAAGACTGCAACTTAAACCTGTACTCTTGATTCTTTTAATGACCGTACTTCTAACAATGGTAAGGTTTGGCGGCCGTCTGGATCCTGGCGGAAACGTGAGATACGGCCGCCGCCCGGAACAGACTCGCGATCTTGACCCCTAGGTCGCCAAGACCCGCATACTTCACATTCCGATGAAGGTGCCGCTACACTAACGTGTCATGTTGCTGCAGGCAGCAGCAGGTAGGCGGTCGCTGCAGCCATTCTCCCTATCATATGGCACCTGCTGCAGGAATCCATTCCCAC
The DNA here is from genome assembly GCA_004794575.1 of Lanistes nyassanus. Classification (NCBI taxonomy): domain Eukaryota; kingdom Metazoa; phylum Mollusca; class Gastropoda; order Architaenioglossa; family Ampullariidae; genus Lanistes; species Lanistes nyassanus. Next base: position 134,065 of record SMGT01016915.1, on the reverse strand, counting down.
CCACACCTCTTGACAGCTGCGACCACAGTATGCAAGATTCTTAACATAGCCTTTCTTTTTGGATACAACAGCCTTATGGGTTGCATGAATTTCAAGAATGGTGCTGCGCGCGTGCGGAAACATTTATCATCAGTACAAGGGCCGTTCTTCGACTGACAGCCTTCGGCGTTTTCTAGTTTTTGGATTTTTAAAAAAAAATTGTTTTCGTTTTTTTGTTTTTTGCCTGTGACAAATACGCGGTAAGAAGTTGGTTATTCCTCTGCTAGAAGGATGTTGAACATTTTGTTGTTCATCGTTTCAGAACATTTTTGCAAGGTTCTGTTCTGGGTAATTGCCGAGATAGCAGAAGATGGATTATGCTGGTCTAGCGGACTTTAAAAAAATCGAATTAACTTGGTTGACGGAAATTAATAGTGCTATTGACTGCAGCAACAGTGACCCTGTTTCGCTGGGGAAATTATTTTTTCTTCCCACCCCATTTACTGCTTTTCCTGTGTCTAGCGAAAATTTGGATCTGTGCAGACTAAGTTTTAAAAAAATAGTTTCAACGAAATTTAAAACCTGAGAGGGGTAGGTGGTCGTGGTGGGTGCACGGGCCGTCTTTGTTTTCATTCGTTTTAGTTGAACGGTGTAGGACCAGCGTAACATTACCACACGAATGCGTCGTTCTCTGTGCTGGCACGATGGCGTAGTCGTGTTGGAAAATCCTAAGCCACAGGGATGGCGTGTTGGAAGATGGAGATGGGGAACCGTAATCGCTCCCGAGGGCATGACTAAGAAGATGGGATGATGGGAAAGGAGGAGAAGCCAAACAGTGGGGTTTCTCCTGCCAAGGGGAAAATAATCTCTGGTCGTCAGAGTGCTGAATGAGCTCACTGTCATTGGCAACATGGTGTTATTGTAATTCTGTTTGAAGTGTATCTGGCAGAGGTGCCAGTCGCTGTCATGCCACGTCAGCCTGCTGAAGACGCGAATCTTAGCTTAAAATTTAGACTTTTCACTCCTTTCTGTTCTGGTTTGTGGTTATGAACAACATTTATATGTGCGGCAGGCGAGCAGCAGTGAGGATCACCTGTCCTCTTCACATTCATCGGAGTTCTTCAACTGTTAAAAAATAAGTATAAAATATGAAATGAGGGTGGTTTGAAGGGGGCTTTTTTGGAAGCACACCCCGGCTAAAAAAAAATCGGTTTTATTTCTTCCTTGCACAGTTGCATATAACAGCCACACCACAGGTTTTCGTCATTCGCTACGTAAATCTGAAATTTCGTTAATGCACCGTTTACCGAAATAAGTACTTTTGCTGAATGTATTTCCGCGTTCAGTTTCGAGTTTATGAAATCCACTGTTGCCTGTTTTAGTTTTAGGGTTTTTTTTAATTACCTCTGCACATGCTGTCCACAAAAATAGCCACTTTCGTGATACTAGGGTGGGAGGTAGTAAACACTCCTTCGGCCTGCAACCTGTATTCGTAAGTTTCCACAGCTGTCGGTGACCTGAAAAAGAAAAGAAAAAGCGGCGTGTAAATAACGATTGTTTTTGTTCTAAGTAGTGCTTTTAAATCTGAATGCATGCAATGGGTCCACCATCAAAATGTCAGCTAGCAGTGGGAGTTCGACCCATGTTGACAAGCGCACGTTGCAAGAAGCAATTCGCGTAAAGAACGTGGGCATCTTTCTCTGTCACTCTCGCTCTCTGGGGCCTGGGGTGGGTTAGGTGAGAAGGCCCTACGATCACTTTTATGACCGGAAGATCTACTACAAACACTCATGCATGCGATCTCACCCTCAGAATGAATTTGCGTGAACCACAAGTGCTGTTTGCACGTCGAGGTCGTCCTAGGAAGTGTGTGTTGCATACGTCTTTGATCTTATTTATACATCGTGATGCAGGAAAGGAAATCTCTGTGACCTTCCTTACCAGCCCCCGCTGTTGTTGACGAGGTTCGACGGTCGTGTCTTCAAATGGGGTAAGGGGGGGGGGGACGCGTGTGAATTGCTAACACAAATACTGTGCTTCCCGGCAGAGGGGTTGGTGGAGGGTAGGTTGGGATGAGGGTAATGTGACTTGCTGACCTAACCATTTGACCTTACGAACGGCGGCTAAAGGACGACCTGGCGGAGGGAGTGGCCCTCGCACTTCCCAGGGAGGCTGGGTGGGCCAGGAGGGCCGTAGGCAGGATCAGGCGATAACAGGAGCAGTGAGGCGGTTGAG
>SMGT01016915.1:96858-131817 GCA_004794575.1 Lanistes nyassanus | reverse complement strand
GGGGGGGGGGGGGGGGGGGGGGGGTTATGGCGGCATTCGCTTTTGGCAAACGAGCTCCTTCATACCACTTTTGCTTGCTATGGGCACGGGAAATGCATATAAGGCAAACAGACCTGTATAACATTCTTTATTTACCAAACAGTAAAGTTCGTGTGATTGATCGATACTGCCATGAAAGTTTGTGGAAGAAAAAAACGGATATGCTACTGATATGACAAGTGGGTTTTTTTAAGAGAAGTAAATAAAACTAAAGTTATGAGTTTGATATGATAGACGCGTGTGACTTATTAAGGATTCGATCATTGTCCCTGCCATGTTGGTTTCCTCGCCAGCACTGCCGCACGGGGTATAGTCCGTTTGCCCAATGTTTGCTAAAAATTAGCTCATGTGATGTGTCCGTTTTACCTGCAGGCTACATACTCGGGATTGCTAGCAGACGTAGTGTTTGCCTCAAGTTCTGTTCTGTTTTGTTTTGTTTTCACAACGAGACCGCACTGCGGTCGACCTTCCGTCTTTGGGTTCGATATATTGTTCAGATCAGAGCTTGCAGGGTTCCGGTCGAGGTCACGCACCTTCATGTGTAACCCAGTGCAAAACCACTGGGTAGGCGATACGGTTATTATGCAACGAGAATTGTTTGTAGGTATTCTGAGTACAGCTGTATGTGTAGTAGAAGTAAGCGAAGCTCACAAACGGAGAAGTGTGAAAGATCATGACGCACGCTGGAGGAAAACATAGAAGCTTGCCAGTCCATATCTATATGTCTCTTCCTCCTCCCATGCCCTCCAGCCCCTTTTCTGTTCTCCTTCCATGATAGATGAGGTGTCTGAAACCTCAGACGGCCAGTCCACACGAGCCAAGCTAGACTTTGACCTAGCTCCTCGCGTCTGTAAAACTCGCCAGCTGGATTCAGATTGCAGAACGTGGTAGATTGGGGTCGTTGGACAGTTTGCGTAAAACTGTATGGGTAGACTAGTGAACCCGTTTACCTCCGTGCAGTTCAGTTTAATGTTTATTATAACTGTGTGTGTTGAGGGAGAAAGGGAAGGAAACCTGGTTAGCATTATCGTATTAAGTCATTTCCGCCAGGCCACGGATAAGACTGCGATGTGTGTGGTAATTTTACTGGCCAATTGTTGTAGACGCCTACAACGAAGGAAGAGCTGGCACAAGATGAGCGGCGTGCGCAGAGAAGCATATTCTAAACATAAAGATTCGTTATACAATCACGCAGATGAACGGGCGTAAATCCTTCTTTGCGGAAGTTGATGCTCTGTCGACTGGGGAAGATCTTTGTTTTTGTACTTGTGCTTTGAGCTGCAAAAAAAAAAAAAGAAGCCTATAACCGAACGACGCTTTAATCGGGAAGAGAGCAGTCATAACCTGGCTTGTTTTCAGAAGAAAAGAAAATCAACGACGAACTTGTATTCACAATACTCTATCCACAAATATACGACTACTCCAAACGGAGATGTCAGATCCTCAACTTCCCGATATGGTTGAGATGAACGGTCAAACGGAGAAAAGAAAGAAAAAGTCAAAGGGTTAACAGGGTTTCAAAAAAGTCAGGCTTAATCGGGTTTCAAAAAAGTCACAATTCTTTTCTATAATTACTAGAAACAAGCTTATTTCGCAGTATTGGCTGCATATTTTTCGTTAAATGGTCTCGATAAGACAGTTTGAAACGGGCTTGAAATTGTTGCGCAGATTACTCATACTTTGACATCAGGAAGAAACTTTTTTAAACGAGGCCTCGTTTTGGTGCAGTGGACTGTGGTCTGTCAGGCGGAGGGGTGTGCAAGATTAAAGATGTCATGGACAATAAAACTATGGCCACTCGCTATAAAGATCTTTTGTCCGACTTACACTACCCCTATGCCACTTTTAAAAAGTCGTTTTGTAAAAAGATGCTGTAATTAACTTTTCAATAAATGAATTTATTGATAACCTTTTTTTTAGTTACTTTTCTCTGCAACTTTCACTCCTTGACTTCTTTCTAAACCGCTCAAAACTGTTGTCGGTCTCCATATTCCTGCCACAGTAGAAAGAAACTGTCGGCTGTATAGTACATGCATTTTTTGCAATATTACCTTGGACTGTATAGGACAAAAGAAGAAAATGTTAAAGATTTCGTTCTTTTGACTTTTTTCCCCCTTGCGGGGGGGGGGGGGAAAGGGAGGAGGAGGGGACCCATTTCCATTGAGTTTTTGACTGTTTTCCGTTACACTCACAGCATAAAAACCTGTACATATTTATACCAACGCAGAGTATATCTACTGTCTCGTGGATGAGCATGGCGCCGTTCAAAGTAGGGTTGTTCAGGTCTGCCTTCCCTGGTGATGTGTCACTGAACCGGGAAGGGATGGATTTTTGGCACCTAGCCACCCGCTGGTACCGCGCCGGAATACAGCCTCAAGCTACCAAGTTCTGGAGCCATCTATCTTATCAAGCGCCGGCACCACCCCTCCGCTTCTCCCCTCCTTTGTTCCCCATCCATTCGCCCGTCTAGCGATCTTAAAGCATGTCTCAGAGTGTTAGTTGTCGGAATGTAGGGAATACAACCTTTAAGAACTAATCTAAGTGTTTGCAACAAAGATTTCGGCGGACTTTTGTCGAAAGACTTTCGCAGCAATTTCTGCTCAACGTGTTCTGTCGATGGAATTTTGATCCGTTCGCCAAGGAGACCGTGCGACGAGCACAGAGGACGGGAAACAAACTGCAAGCGCAAACAGAATGCAGTAATGCATTACCACCACTTTCACCAGCTTGGCGTCAGGTGCGTGGAGTCCTGTCCACTTTGATGCACGACGCGCACAGTCTGCGGGCTTGGAACCATACAGTCTCTATGCTTGGAATAGTGCATCACCGCGAATGTGTGGTATCTTGAGTTCTCGCGCTGCGCGTATGCTCTATGTTACTTCGACCCATTGATTCCAGAACCATTTCGCATCGACACATAGTCGCGACGCAGGTGGCAGTGGTGGGTGAAACTCAGATGGGTTTTTTTTTTAGCTGAATGAGTGGAAGGCAAAGAAGGGAGGACGGGGCAACTCATGACATTGCGAGAACGAAACGCTCCATTAAGAGCTAACACGGTAACCTCGCCGAATATATTTATTTAAACCCTCCTTCCCGCAAAAAGTGTAAGAAACAGAAGTGGCAGTAATTTTTGGATTTGGATGAAATGGGACGACTTTGAAGCAAAGCATAGTAACGTCAGTTTGAAAAGCAAAACGTTCTGCAAAATCACAGCATGTGTAGCTACTTGTTGCCCGTGTTCTGTTGATACTTTATGACCACTTTTGTGTCTGTAGCCTACTGCTGTTGATCACCTGTGCCTGTGGCCGTGCTGTATTTTACGGCTTCCTTATTGTCTGTGTGCGCCGTTGTGTTTTTGAAAGCCAACCTAACATGTGTGCAGGTGTTCCGTGTGTTGGTGAAAGGTTGCCTTCGCAGTGCACAGTAGTACGACTGGTACGTCGATTGTATTTTCCAGCCTCTGGATAAGCTTGCTTCTCATTCGGATTCCCCACAAATGCCTTGAGGCGAGCCGCGTGCGGCGCGCCTAGTACGAGCAACACGATCAGAACAAGGCGAGTGGAGGAGCAGTGACAGAGAGACATCTAGCCAACCATTATGAATGATTGTTGCAGTGGGGTTATGGGAGAGGAGGGGTAGTGTGCCGATCTTGGACCTGGCAGCTCGTATGACAGTCACCGAGGTTTCGTTCACAGTCACAGTTCGTGAAAGACGTAGTCATGCAGAGATGGGTCGCCTCCGGGAAGTGTATTCGCTAGTTACCGGAACCCGAAATCGCAACCACTCGATGACGTAACTTGTCATCAGGAAGGGCTTGCAAGTTTAGTGTCGACGGCTCGAACTGACCGTTAGTTACTGTTCTGTTACCCTCCTCCCCCACCCCCTCGTCCTTTAGGCTGTCCCCTCAATCTGTCCCGTTTCATTTCTCGGCTTTTTAGAAAATAGGTTAACGTCGTCACGTTTCGGTTTGAAGCCTAGACTGCCATACTGCTAGCCCTTCGGTGAAGTTTTTCTTTCCATGCCTGTTCTTGTCCTCAACCGCCGGGCAGTCAGGGTTGCCATCTTTTGTTCTTTTCGTCGCTGGCGTTGATTTTGATTTTTTTAACGTAACGCCACGCCTGACCGACTTACTGTCGACTAACTTGTCGCTTTTGCTTTTGAGGGTTAGAGGCGGCTCGAACACGATGTGCGTCTTAAGTTTGAGTGGTACTAAAAAGTGAACTAAGAGATCCTACGGTCGGCCATAGGGTCGGTGACGTGCAGTACCTAGAAACATTCGCATTCTTGTTAAACTCGCCTCTAGTCTGACATCTGTCGTTCCCAAAACTCGCCTCTGGCATCTATCTTTCCCATGCTGTTCGAGACGTTAGTCAACAAAAACATGGCTTTGACCGACGCAGTAAACTCTTCCCTCTAAGTCATGCATTGCGCAGTCGTATGCAATGACCCCCTTTCGGTTTACAGGCAGGCCTCAGTAATGACAGCCCCCCCCCCCCACCTCCTCTCCCCCAGTTTTACGAACGGTCCTGTCACATGCACTACCAGAATGTTTACCTCGGCCTGGAAGCGTTCGCTCTCCCGTCGGATGTGATGATGTATTTTGGCTTGAACACGCGCAGCCATCAGTATGTACGATGACCCTCGTTCGCTTTACCTCGTACTTTTGTGATGAGTAATGAACTGTTTAACACGCTTGTGCAGTGAGCGCTTCTAACTTTAAAGGTGAATTTGAGGGGCTTTTTACTTTAAAGATCAACTGGAGAGCTAAGTGTTTATGAAACTTTAGATCATTACAAGATTCGAAGTCTCAAAATTCAGAGTGACTAATTCAGTATCTTTCGTAGATCCAATTTGGCAGAAGAGAGGTAGAAATTGAGGAGCCACGGTCCGCGTGGGCGCGTCTCATTACCGTATACTGCCAGATGTTTTCATTTAACCTTAGCTTGACATAAACGTCTCTCTGTGCTAAAGCGAAGTTTATCTCTTTCTGTCCATGCATGTTAAATTGTTTAATACCCAATTTTAGGAAATGAAAATAAGTATTTAAATATAAATATAAATTTCTTTAACATTTAGTGTTTTCACTTTTCAAAGAACTACGATGTTTTGATCTGTCGCCTGTCTGACGTCATGTGTCGCTTGGCGTTTGTACTGAGATTACTGAGATTGCCCGTCGAAAGAGGGGTGTATGGGCAGGAGGTATTTCCGCACGACTTGCATGGCTTAGTGACACAGAACACCTGCCAAGTTTTCACGTGGAGGAAAAACGACGAACATAACGTCACAGTAGAAAGAGAACGAGGAATCTGCTAGAAATGTACCCACAGCATGTCACGACGGGCCGTACCTTACTGGACTCGACTTCTCCAGAATTACTGAACAAACTTGTATGGTGATCTCGTAAATGTAGACTTAATTGAGCAATCGTCACCAAAACCTTTACTGCCTCAGGTCAATGGTTCCTACACCAAAGGGTGACGACGCTGTGAAATAATGTGAATAACTAGAAAAATCTACCGAGAGAAAAGATTCTCATACTCTGACACGGTCGCTCAGTCTCACACAGGCATAACACTTCTTGCTCAAGAGCCCCCACCCTCGTAAAAGACACAACTGCAGCGAACTGTTATTCAACATATATTTCATACACTAACTGACTCGACAACATCAACTATATCTACAGATTATTTACAGAGAATCACCGTGCTCGTGTCTAGGGTAAAACGCTGCCTGATTACGTCATACCATGAGGAATCAGACAAGAAGATAATGAAACTAAAGCCAGAGGGGAAATCACACTGCAACACGGCCTATGATCCCGCTCGATACACAAATACAGTAAGTGACCGACAACAGAGGACCTACTCTTGTCACTACTAAAACAACTGCTTTACCGCAATACACAGCTCTAAAGCTGTACAACGACCCAACCACAAAGTTGTGACAACGCAACGACCAGCACTTCCTCTAACTCCTCTTGACGTTCGCCCAGCCACTAGCTTATGACGTCACCTGTCCCCGGCAGGATAAAACCACCTATCTTACACAACCCGAGTCCCAGACTCTTAAGATAGTTTATGGCAAGAGCAGTCCTATAAGGCGCAACAGCAGTCACTTACTCGTCTGTCTCGTAGACGTGTCTGCGAAATACACCCTGTGTATCTGGCATGAAAACTGGAGTCCTTTACTCTTCCAACGTCCTGGCTAAGATGGCGAAGGGCAGAGGTCCGTGGGTCTACACGTGTCCCCTTCTCTTGGTCTTCGTACTTCATCACTCCTGTGTCTAGTCCGATTCTGAGTCCCATCTCTCATGCTTCCCCTTCCTTAAGTACCGTGTGCCCCCAAGCCCTGCGTTCACAGGAACCACCTTATTCTAGTTCAAACCAGTCCTGGCCAGCCTAGGTTGGGGCGGAGCTATTAGCCTGGCTATGACGTACCGTGCACCTACCAGCTGTCAAGAGAGGGAGGGGAAACATGCTTACCTAGGAGTGACAGGTGACAACCTAGGAGTGACATGTGACGCAGCAATACTGTTTCGTTGATGTGGTTTACTCCTACATGCGCCCTCTTCACGCTGGTGCCGTCACCACGGCAAACGCACTGTTGCAGACAAATCTAAAGCCGGACTCGATCGTTTGACAGCATCGAATCAGACGTGGTGTACAACTTCAGCAACTCCCAGCCATCGCTGCAACGATACTTAATCTCGTCTGAATAAATCGTCTGTCCCGACGCAGAGTTTGTATTATTGTCTCGATCAAGAGCATTTGTGCTGTGTTGGGTGGGTTCGTTACATCCAATTCAGATAAATTCGCTCCAGCAGAACGGCAGACGGAAGGTGAAGTTCCCACCATCACGATCTTTTGATTTTGTCGAAATGTCTGATATCGGCATTTACGAGGTCTAGTGATCTATGTGGAGCATCCTAGCTTTGTGTTCGGGGATGGCTGCAAGATCGTGTTTGTCCAGTCTGGACTGGAGGTAAGTAGGTACCCCTTACCCCTCCCCCTCCCCCTCCCCGGCGGACTAGTCGCGTCTGCGTCAGTGGATGAACTGGACAAACTTTTGGCCTCAGGAAGCGGTGATAAGATGCCCACCTCTTACGTTCTGATATAGATAAAACCTTAATCTGCTGTTCTCATTAGGATCATATTATGCAGAATCTTCACAAGGGGTGGGGGAATACTTTCTTTTCCAACCTTTCAAACTGACGAAGAGACCAAAACGGTGACTGAAAGACCTTGCTGTCAGTCAGATGGCAGGACACAAACGGGCTTTAACAACAAATACGTGGGTGAGGGCAGAGAAGAGAGAGAGAGTAGTGGGGGGACGTTTTTGGCATCCAACTGATGACTGATGAAGGGGATGTGAATAAGCAGAATGACGTGGGGATGGAGATCAGGCTGAGCTCCTAGTTGAGGAGTTTGCATATAGTGACTCCTTGAAGGCTGCTGATGGCGCTGACTTCAATCGGCACCTTTTTTTTTATTTGGAAGCAGAATGAGTGGGAGTATCGAGTAATGTTATTGCAGTCTACGCATGCACCACTTCAGCAGACATCATGAGGAGGGGGAGGGAGGAAGAGAAACAGAACGCGCAGTGCAAGCTGCACAGCGTTGCTGGTGCCGTCAAGTGGTGGGCAACTGCCAAGAGCTGCATATGGGGTGTCAAGTGCCGTGATGGTATGCCGCCTTTAATAAGCAGCAAACACTCACATACTTGACCCAGGGAATCAGCCTCCTTTCTCTTCGCTACATGTCGGCTACTGTGTTGGTCATGTTTTATTTTCCGCATTCAACACCTACAAAAACAACCCAAATAACATTTTCGCCACAAACATGTATACTCTTGATAGAGCCAGCTCGCTCACTCGCACTCTCTTGCGCTCTCTCTATCCTAAGAAAGATTGTTTTTCACCGTTTAGACAGGCGACTAGAGGTGGCGGTATGCGCCAGAAATACTGGTACAGTCTTAAAAACGGTACGGAATACCGGTACGGGTCTTCATACCGCTATTTACTGCACTGGATATAATCAGGTGAATAATAAATAATTTTTATTAATCTGAATACAACTAGTACTCAGAAACAGTGATTACAGCTATTACAGAGATTATTCCTTACAACAAATACAGTTACTATTAAATTGACTTGAATGATAACACATTTGTAAGCATAAAATTTGCGGGAAGGCGGCAGTCTGCCCTGTCAACAGATAACGTTGAGCTCAACATGTCGAACCTAGACCAGAACATTGAGCTTTTCACTAAAATCTAATTGCGGTGATTTCAAGCAGTCGGAAAACTTCCTGCCAACTTTACAAATTTGATTGTGTGTGAAGCAGACCCTAAAACAATCTTTTTTTATTAGGATGAGCAGCTATAGTTATGTTTTCTTCTTTAAGAAGCATACACTGATCAACCATGCAGCTAAGGATTACAGACCTATTAAATACTAACCTTTACTGCAAACATGATTAACTAATGCCAGCAGTCCAACAAGTTGGGGTGGGGGAGAGGAAACTCTTAAATGAATTCATAAGTAAACCCAGTCTCTAACATACATGAGTAAATAGTTACGAAAGTAATGACACCATTGAGACGTTCCAAGTCTACTAATTGCTGGGGAAAAGGGTAAGTATTGGCAACATGTTAATATCAAAGGGTTCCAGCTTTTTTAAAAGCTCACCATTGGACTCGGCCAAGTGACAAATTATAAGATGCATCGACTGCGGTTAGGTTTTTTTTTTTTAACAAAAAGGCAGGGAAGGAATCCATTTTTGTTTCCTTGATTCCTTTACCACGGACGACGGGTATAATAGCGGTCTATCAGGATGTCTTGAATCTCTTCACTTGTTATTGTCTCCCACACACACACATATATATATATATGTTGTATACTTTGTTGTGTCGTTTTGAATTATATATGCCCCTTCGGGATTAAGAATAAACCTTGTGTTGCCTTGATTTGGAAATAGTGGAAGACAATCGAGAAACGCCTTGTTTATAGCAACCATTTTGGGTTTTTAAAAAACCCCAAGAGTGACTTGAACATAGAAGAAAAAGTTGCTGTTTGTCGCATATGCAGAACTGTCATTAAATTAGCAGGTAACGTAAGCAATACGGCCATGCACATCAGACGACACCATCCGATGCCGTTGGGTTCTGCTTGTAAAGACTTGCACAAACTATTCATATTGTTCATATTGCACCAACAAACGCACATGTGCACATAATATGCATAGTTTTTGCTTCGAAGAAACCCTGCTTGGCTGTACGGCCGGTATACCGGTATAAACCAGTGTAAACTACTGGTATGGCAGTAAAATAGGGTTCTGCATATCGGTACACCGGTATAAACCAGTATAAACTACCGGTATGGCAGTAAAATAGCGTTCTGCGTATGGGTATGGCTTTCCATACTGGTATCCAGCTCTACAGGAGATGGCCTCCATTTCTCACCAGCAGCTTCGATGAACCGTGGCGACAGAAATTGAAACGACCTCGTTGACATGCACGCTAACGGATTAGCCCACTGACCCCGACAGCACTGGCACGCGTGCTGGCGTGAGGGATGTGTCTGGTAGTAAAATATCGTGTCAAAGACGAACACCAATAAACGCAGGCACCGGTTTTTCTGCCTCCCCCCTCCCCCTAGTAGTACAGTAGGGTACCTTGGTTTTAGCAGGATGTGCCAGTACTTGGTATGTTGTAGAGCAGGTGGCAACAGACCAATTCATGACTACCGATAAGGCCAGGCCGGTGTCACTGTGGCAAAGCCTGGTGGGACAAGTGTAGATGTCAGGAACGCCAGTGGGAATAGGTGGTGAGGTGGAAATTTCCCTGGCAGCTGGGCACTTTACAGTAGGAGCTCTGACGTGACCGCCTAGCCTCACTCATGTCCAAGGAGCCTGTACAATTTGACTCTCGCTTTCTGCAGCAGAACAGTACCAGTGGCAGCCAGACTGGTGGATTCATCAAGCCATGGAAAAATAGAGGCCGATAAGATCTTGTGGCCCACAGTGCGTGCCACTTTAAACTTGACAGTGATTTTAGCAGTTTTGTTTAATTCTGCTGACTAGAAAATTGTGTGTCCTCTGTCCAGGTGTAACGGTTGTGTTGTTATTTGTATGTGATAAGTAGAAGTATGTATCGATAGCAGACCATCATGCCTTACCCATTGGCCCTAACACAGACATCAGGGTGTTACCGCATGTGAAAATACATATAAAATACACAGGGTGAATGGGGTCTTTTGACTGCTTTTATGACCTGAAGGGCAGATGCAACCCAACCCAGTGGTGGGCCATAGCCTGTGGTTTTCATTATTACATTTATATGCCATTAAATATCAGAAATCACTAGATTGGAGGGTATCAAATTTTTGGCCAACTGCTACAGTAGTAATAATTCTTAAAATGTGTTACTAAGGAACTGCAGTCATATAAGCTTGCCCCTCTGCCACAAAACAAAACAAAACAAAATCTAGGCTAGCGGCAACTCCAGTGGGCTAATGTAAAATTCAGCACCCTGGGAAATTTCAGAAGTGACTAACCCATCGGGCTGGTAGCAGTTCTAGAACTTTCCCATCCCTGCGTAGGGTTTTGGGATCCTTTTGGTCCATGTGGCACCGGTTTGCATGGTTGGATTTTCTGTAGGTACTCCAGTTTCAGCTCCCAGCTCCTTTCCCCGACTCCTTTATCACCCTTTCCCTTCCTGTTGCATTTAAGAGATACATGTAGTTCTTGTTGGTAGCTTTAAACAACCAACATCTCCCACCTCAACCCACCCCCACCCCCCTCAACCACCATAAAAAAAGTGAGGGATTTTGATAAATAATGCACTTTATATGAATGTCATTTATGATGTACCAGGATTTTTAGGGTAGAACATTTTTCTAATGAAGGAGACTCACAATAACTGTTGTGTTGGACGTGTTGATTTGAGTGGTCTTTATTGACACCACTAAAGGAACATGAGAGAGAGAAAAAGTGCCAAGATCTTGGATTTCTTGCTAATAGATGTAGTGGTTTTTTAATACTGGAAACACTCTTTACATTTGATATGGTTTTGACTGAATTCTTGATTGAGTGCTTTCTGAAATGTTTGTAATTTAACACTGAGTGCAAGGAAACGATTAGGCCTGTTTTCATATTTTGGAAACTTTAGCCATCGTCTGAAGATCTGCATCATGGTTTGGGAAACTGACATGCCTACAAAACTTGCCTGCTTCTCATCTTACCAGCTGCAGTGTGTCTTGGCATGCAGAATGGTTCTTGCTGCATGTTATAGTTTTCAAGCAGTTCCCAGTGGCGATCTCTTCACATTCTTGGTGGATAATCTGAAATCTGTGTACTTCTGTAGCTGTACATCATCCATTACAGCAAGGCCTCCCTATTAAGACCTTCCCTATTACAAATTCTTCTTCGATAAGACCACAATTTCTTTTTCACTGACCCCTCCTGTTTTATAATAAATATACTCTCTGTTAAGACCCCTCTCATATAAGCCCTGATTCTGGTGCATTTTCTAAAGTCTTAATAGAGAGGTTTTACAGTAATATTTTTGGTGCTAGGATAATGGAAAGCTGAGTTGTTTCCTCAGTGACAGGATAGTAGAGAGCTGAGTTGTTTATTTCTTGGGTTTATTTATTTTTTTTATCAGTGTGTGCACTTGGGTGTAGAGGGGGAACTGCCACTTCATTTCTATGCAAGAGTTGCTAAACGGGGGTTGGTATTAAAGTCAAGTGTGTGTGCTGGAGCTCGTGAGAGATAGATGGACTGGTCTTTCATCATCATGGTTTCATGATTATTGCCAGCCTGTTGTTGATATGTCAACAAAAAAAATCCTGGTTTGACTATCTGTGAGCTACAATGCTGATTTCCTCCAGTGGTGATTTTAAAAAAAAATGAGCATTTACGTGTGCAGGTGCAGCATACACACACATACACACACAGATTTCCAAGCATGATAAACTTGACCATAACAGGTGAATGTGCACATTTGTCACATTACCCACATGTGCTTACTAGTTTATTTGGATTAATATAAAAAAGGCAGATTTTTGCATAGCTCATTCTGTCATTTTTGTGAAGTAAAGGATTCATGGTCGCCCACAGTTAAACTTCAATCAAAAGTGTGTGTTTCCCTATTAATGTACAGGGGAAAAGGAAGTAGTCACTTGTCACAGAGAAGTTTCCTTCCCTGGCATTTATTTTTTTTTTGGGGGGGGGGCAGGGGTGTAATTTCAAGTTTCTAATAGCCAGTGCCATATAATTCATATCAAAGATTGTGGGGGATTGAGAAAAATGACTGGATTAACTCTAGCACAAAAAAGACCTTTTGCTTGTTATTCATATTTATACCATTCCAATTTGATGGTATAATTACTTGATTTATCGACTGTCCTGTTTGAGTATATATGTCCTGTGTGACTTGGTGATGTTCACACAGATGTGCACAATGATGGTTTTCATGCGTATTTCTGACAACATTCACACCACTGTTAAACTCTGTATCTCTCTCTCTCTTTGTGCCTGTACATACACGTGTGTATGTGCATGTGTATGTGTGTATGCTTGCATGGATGTTTGTGTGTGTGTGTGCATGTATGTATTTGCATGTGAGTACATTTTTGTATACATTTGCATTATCTTTTGTATACATTCACATACAGTCCTCCTGTCCCAGTTTGTGTTAAACAATAAAGGAAGTGATATATCCTTACTGACATAAGAACTATCGAGTATTAACCTTGTTCCTTCCTTTTATGTTTCACCTGACAACTGACAAACAAGTTACTCAGTTTTGTTTTTAGAACTTCTTTTTTCTTTTGTGCGTGTGGGGTGGTCCCAGATCAGCATCGTAATGTCAGGGTTGTAAATTTGGACAAAGCAGTGCATGACAGTCATACAGGTGAAAGCCGAGGAACGTGGCTGTTCAGGTTGCAAATAATGAGCTCATTATACATATTTCTTGCTTTCTTGTGTGCAGATTCACATGGGCAAAGGGCTTTGTGGATATGATCAAAGAGGTTCATGACATCGCCGGTCAGCATGAAGTCATTGCCGAGAACCTGCAGGGAACAGTGTACCGAGATCAGCAGAATATCATGGCTGAGCTGAAGCAGGACCGCAAAAAGGTTTTACCCGTTTTGATTTGGTCTTTATCAAATATGTTGGGTCTTTAAGGGTCTCTTAGAAAGTTTGTCTTCATTGCAAGATGGAAATGGTACAGAGTTTGTTTTTGGAGTGTCACACTCTGTCACTAGCATACATATTTATGGCGTGTGTATGGTAATATACAGTGGAATGAGCTTTTTTTATAAAAAAAAGTGCTTGTATGCTGAACTCCTGTTACAGTAGTTTGAACTGAGTATGTGGTAGTAGCAAAACGTAAGTTTCCGTGTTGGTGACTTGACATACGACTTCATGGTTGATGAGTCTTGTGTTGGGGAGGGAAAAGCCCTCATGGTGGCATGACTATTGAAATCTGGTGTTGCTTACCAGAGGTGAAGGGAGGTCACTGCTGTGTAACTGGGTCAAAGGAAAACACATTACGTATCATTTTTCAAGGTTCTTATAGTACATATATCAGTCATCTGAGCTGTGTACAGTACACTCAGATTATATTAGCAGAAGACTAGAGTAAGAACAACAGATTATCTGTGCCATGTTTGGACAAAAACAGACATAGTCGACATTTTGAGGCATTACCTCTTCGTCAGGACAAGGACAAAAAGGAAACACACAAAACAAATTCGAACAAAGAGAGAATTACATACACTATAAACACTTATCTTTTGTGGATTTAGAGTAAGAGACAGCACTGAGAACATGCCACAAAATCACATGAGGTTCACAATCCTGTTTATTGCTGGCTGCATGTATGTTGGGATGAGTTACTATCGCACTTGGCACAGTCAGGCTTTAGGCTGCATGTGCAATTCTTATCTTATGTTTTATACATGAACCTAAAAATGATCAAAGGGCTGACCAACATTAACCTTCTAAATGATCATACTTTCTGGGACATAGATATTTTCGTGCAGCCCAAATACCACAGGACATAAATGTGCTAATGACTTTATGAATGAGAAAGATGAATTTGCTCGGGAACTAAATCAACTGAAATAATTTAAAAACCTGTAATTTTTTTGTTGCTGCTTATTTTTCTGTTGGCTGTTGACAAGAGCACCTGTAGTTGGTGTAACATTCTAGAGATGGTCTTGATTTTAAACTGCCATTTTCTAAATGTCTGCTTGAAACCTTTCAGTAAATGTCAGAGGGATTTTACGTTAAAGACAGTTATGCCAGATTTGTTTAAAGGAAAGTAGGAAGTCTTTTTAATTAATGAAATTACTTTTGTGCTTATTCTCAGTTGTGTGCTGTGAGATGTCTAATTGCTTTATATGCGTATTGCACACTGAAGTTGCCGTACTTAATCAGGAGACATGTCATTTCCTCTTATCAGGACAATGGTAGTGTTTCTTCCTTGCTTTAGGTTGTTTGTGTGATCATATAGAAAGGTGGAGACATTTGCAGAAGGTGGGGTTAGGGATGAGTGTCTCATGCCTGTCTGATGCTGCGTGTGTGCAGTACCTGCAAGAAGGTGCGCGACTTCAGGAACAGCTCAGGCAATCAGCATTAACCTTGGACAAGGTGAGTGACAGGCCAGCCTACAGGGAGGCCTGACTAGTAACTGTATACACTGCTGGCCTAGTTGATTGGCTGGCCTTCTGGGACCCTGCTGTGGAGAGCAGAGGGACACAAGTACATTTTTTTCAGTACTAATAGTCTAACAAAGTCCCATGGAGCCTGTGATCACTTATGAATAAGCTTCCTTCGCTGTGGTCTAATGCAGGAGGTACTGATGGTTTCATGGAAGAATTTCTGATGTACTTTATTTTGATCCATTTTATATATATTTTTTACCTTAGGTCGTGAGCTTTGTGGTTTGTAAGTAATATATTAGTAATACCCAAATGTCCATTATTGTCTGTTGCTAAAGTACTAGTACTTAAGAACTTTCCTTTCTTTTCATCTTTTCTTTGTGATGTGTTCAGGCCAAGAAGACTTATGAGAAGGCGTTCAAAGATTCAGAGAGAGCATTAGACAACTACAGAAAAGCAGATGCCGACATAAATTTATCCAGAGCTGATGTTGAGAAGGTATTTACTTCAGAAGATACGAGTCTTATGATGACCCTAAGAAGTTTTGAGTAGAAGTTTTGCTGAGTGCATGCATTCATTCCTTTGTTTGTTTCTTTGTTCATTTGCTCGTTCATCCCTCCATCTGCTCGTTGCTTCCTTTGTTCATTCAGTTAGTCTTTTTATTTCTTTCATTGTGACATAGCTTGCTGATACTTAAATCAGTTATTTTGGGTAGTTAGAAAGTGAGGGTTTGTGGTGGCAGATATTTTCAACATTGATTTCTTATTGCATTGGTTTTGATGATACTATTTAGTTTTTTTTTTATTTTGCTAAAGGTGTATCTTTTTAAAAGGATAATTTATTTAGATTCTGTAGTCTGCAACAATTTTCAGTTAATGTCACTCAGACTTATTTCTTGGTTTCACTGTTCAGAGAAATCAAAAGAATTTAAAAAGTAAACAAGCAGCAGTATGGAAAATATTCAAGAAACTGCAGATTGGAAAATAATGTTAACTGGATTTGTTCCTTTTCAATTTTTTTGTCAGTTCTGATTTGCTTTTAAATGAATAAATTAAGTTGTAGGAATTTTTTAAAATGTATAGATTGTTCTAAAGACATGAGCTGACATTGTCGGGTGCTATATTGTAAGTTCAGGTGGAATGACATTGTTGATCATAGTCATTGTTATGAGGGCATTCACTTACTTTTATTTTGTGTTTTAAGTGAAGAAACTTGCCAGTGATAGTGTTGACTAATGCTGCTCTCACCTTTTGTCAGCAACGGATTTTGATGAACCAGAAGGCTCAGCAGTGTGAGGAATGCAAGAACGAGTATGCCAGTGTCTTACAGACGTTTAACAACCATCAGCAGGAGCACTTCTACACCACCATGCCACAGGTCTTCCAGGTCAGCTGTCAGTGCAGGCTCAAGGGCCCTTCTTAACCAGACCAGAGCGCATCCTGCTTTGCTGAACCTGGTTGTGCATATTCAGTGAGCAGCTTTAGGGAGCAGGATGTGCTGAACCAGCGTGTGTGCAGTCAGTGAGCATTTTTGGTGAAGCAGGATGCGTTTGTCTGTAGGGCAAAAGGAAGCCTTTAAATGTTTGTCATTGTTTAAGGCTTGTTTCTTACAAACCAGAGATCTTATCTGCTCAGGTTTTGGTATTAACAGGCTGGAGAACTCTCTTCGGATCTGTGGATTTCCAAGAACTGCAATCGGCGCTCTGAGAAAAAAAATTTTTCTAAGAAAAGAAATCCGAGTCTCCTACTAATCCAAATGCCGATCCGTGTTTTTCCGCAGCACTCATGTAACACGTTCAGTTGCCTCAGCTGTACGTGTGGCTGGCATAACTTTTGCATGCGTGATCAGTTCTGAATGCCATTGTGAAACACTACTGACTGCCATTTTCAGCCCACTCTGTTTGAAGCAGTGTTAGAAGCCTGACAGTAGTCGCTGGACCCCCACCAGATTTAAGACTTTCTTCAGTCATACTGTTCTCCAGCCTGTATTAAGTTTCTTCTAATTAACTAAACGGAGTCAGTCTAGCATTGTAGAACCCCACATTTTACTTGTGTTGGTCTTCAGTAATTTGGCACAGTGCAGTTTTTGAGACATGGGACTGCTGGAAACAGAGACAAATCTTATTAATTACTAATTTTGTTGCCCTGCAAAACTTTAATTTCATCTGTGATTAAATTTTTTAAAATAATTTTCTCGCCTGGTCTGTGTGATAGCTAGACTCATGCTGGTCAGCTGTTCAAATGAAGTTGACTAACAAGCTGCATAAGGCAGTAATCAATGACATGATAACATAAAAGGGGCTGCTTGTACAGTTGTACCTAATTACAGGAGAGTAAGTGAAAATAACAGTTGGTGCCAGCAAGATTTGTTGACAACATTGCTGACAGCACTGTTGAACTGCTTTAGGGCAAACCTAGGTTAACCTATTTTACATAATTTGTCAAGTATTCTGTAATGTGGGTGACTGATGGCATATCTTTCAGTACACACCCTGTTGGTGCTGGGAATGTTTTCCTGTATGAAACTGATTTTTATCTGATATGTTGGTTTGCAGCAACTTCAAGAAATGGAGACTAGGCGAATAACAAAAATGAAAGACTGCATTCTGCAGTGTGCGGAAATAGAAAAAAGTGTTATACCCATTATCAATACATGCATCGAAGGCATGTTGAAAGCTGCAGGCAGTGTAGATAGCACTAAGGTGAGTTATGATAAATACTACTTGGGTGACTAATGATTGGTAGTGCTTGGAGTAGCAGTGCTGAGATTAATCTGGTTTCAGTGGGATCTTGTGAGCAGGTCACCACTCATGACTGCAGAATTGTTTACAATATTTAAAAATAGGTCACACAACAGCTACAGCACTCACCAGAATAGTCCTATCTGCTGAGAAAGGAAATGTTTGTTTCATATGACTTGGCTCCATTATATCGCATATCTGATCATATTAGCAAGCATGGCAACTGGTAAACTGCATCAGCATTTTCTGGAAAAGCTGGATAGGTCTAGTAATTTTTAAAGCTTTGCTTGTAGTCTAAATGAATAACTTCAGTTGGCTACCTTGTGAAGTGCACCATACACCTCCCATGTATCCGTTACACTATTTTTTACTCACTCTGTGTAAAGCAACAACCATAAACATGCTGGGCTGAAAGCTACCATTTCTGTTGCTGAAAATGATCGAACCAAGCTGATGGGTTGTGTTTTACATGCATGTTCAGGACTCTAGATCAGTAATAGACAAGTACAAGTCTGGCTTCCCTATACCTCAAGATGTCCCATTTGAGGATCTGAGCAACATGGGGGGCATAGTTGACAACCAGAACAACTCCACCTCCAACAAACTGACACCCTCCAACGCCGTGAAGGCTGCAACTCTGTCAGGCAAGCAGAAGAAGCGAACTGGGCTGTTTGGTCTCTTTGGATCATCAAAGGTATTTGTCACAACAAAATGCTTGCACTTCTAGGTAGGCACCAAAGAATGGTTGACTGGTTAACATCAAGTCAGCAACTCTTGATGGGGGAGGGAGGGAAACGGAGTGAGGGCTTAGAGAAAACCTTAATGGCCAGCCCTGTGAACAGGTTCCACATGCAGACACGAGATCTGATCCATGGCCCTCCATATCTTTAGCAAGCATGAATTACAGCTATGCTATGGGGTGCCCGCTACTAAAGAATGGACTTTTGGAAAATGTGTTTGATTAAATTTTAAAATGATGATATATTGGGCTTGGAAGGCAGATGATGCCTAGACAGTATGACTATGTATTTGTATTTGGACAATTGGGCCAGTGAGCATTATTATACTGCAAGAGGGGCTAGTTGGTATTTGGCTTCATGCTATAAGGGAGAGCATAAGACTTCTTTAATTTTGTCTTACTGGTCATACTGTAATATTACTAGGGAGGAAGGATTTAGAAAAAACAAAAGATATTGGATTTCCAGTGACCCCATGCGGCCAACTTTAAAACTGAGTTCATTCCTTGGGGTTTTTTTTTGTTTTTTGTTTTGCTTGTTTTTGCCTGATTTTTCCTGTAAAATATTTGTGTTCAGTATTTTGCATGACCTTCCAGTAGCCTACTCTCAGTTGTAGTCACTGTTATTTACTGCACTGAAAGAGTTGTAGAAAAAATAGAACAAAGGCCAGAAAAAGTAGACTATTCACAGCATTTACTTTGTGCCTTTGGGCAGAAAAACATACTTGGCTATCTGTTGTAGGGTCATTTTTCAGTCTGTTAACAGGTGGTTTTCGCATATCATTGCCATGGAAAGCATAAACTTTACTTATAGGGGTCTTGTGGAGGGTGTAGGGAGTTCCTTGAAGAGTAAGGTGTATTGTGTTGTTTTGTTTGGCCTGAAAAAGAAATTTATTGTCCTTTCCATTGCCTTCAAGATTGGGAGTGAACAAGTGGGAGCTTCTTCAGGCTTTAAAGCTGTAGTTTTGTTCAGCTGAGACACAGGGTTGTTGGCTTCACTTTTCTGTCTCATTAATGCAAATGAATTTTCAGTATCATTTAAGTTTTTCACATAATCTGATAATTTGTCATTGATCCCACAGTATTTCAGAGAAGAAAAATGACTAATCTGGAGGGAAGGCTTAGTTGCCAGCAATGCAAATGCTGTGTTTCTTTCATCACTTTTTTGCCTCTTGGTTTCCAAAAGATAACTGTTGTTGTTGGGTTACTTTAATAACCATTTTGTAAAAATTATATGAAAATCCTACACTTTTGTACTTGTTAAACAAGCTTAAATGGCTGTGCTGGTTTAGTTGTATGAGTTCTCTTGCTTTTTTTAGTTCATTAAAGAGTTGTTTAGTCATTCAACCTTTATGTTTCCATCTGTCCACTTTCACTGAGAGGCAGTCTCTGATATGCTCTGTGGTGCTTTTTGTTCATGAACTTAAAGATCATAGGACTGCTGGTACGTACCATCACAAACATAGTCCATTGCTGCCCTGGTATAGAGAATCCCTGCTTTGGGCTGCTGTGAATGCATTTTAGTTTTTGACTGGTTTCCTTCCCATTGTATTGGTTATTTCAAGTGGATCCACTGTGCATGATTATGTTTTTTGTTCACTATCACTGTATGAGTAGAAATTCATTTTCATTTGTCCATTTCTTTGTTGATTTATTTCTTTGCAGTTTTTTA
Source organism: Lanistes nyassanus (assembly GCA_004794575.1). Classification (NCBI taxonomy): domain Eukaryota; kingdom Metazoa; phylum Mollusca; class Gastropoda; order Architaenioglossa; family Ampullariidae; genus Lanistes; species Lanistes nyassanus. Next base: position 111,962 of record SMGT01016915.1, on the reverse strand, counting down.
AAAATTACTTTTGGACTTTAGAGATTTGGGAGGGGTGGTAGAGCTTCTTGTCACAGTGTTGGCTATTACGTTGTTGTGCGGGCACTGGTGGGCACTTTGCGCTTTACCCAACACCACTTCCACATGTGCATGGCATGCGAGGGAGAGGTGGGAAGTGTGGCGGCCTATAGTCTGGCAACAAAATGGGGAGGAGGTTAGCCACACCAGAAGGGAGTGGAACACTTTGCAGACTTGATGGCTTATGGATTTGGCATCACAGCAGAGGTTTTCTGTTGCATGCCAGCATCATGATGCCATTTTTAGTAGAATCAACCTTGGGTGCCAGTGTCTTTGCTTTGGTTCGGAAGCAGAATGTGGAAAATGCTTTTGAAATCAGATATTGTCTGTGTGTGATTATAATATTGACCATAAAGAAAACAGAATCGCCTTGGTGTCTGCATTCATGAAGGATGGGTGGACCACGCTAGCCCATGTATGCAGACACTTATGTGGATGCATATGTATCTTAGCAGCTTAAAAGTAATTAGTGGTACCTGTAAGATATGTAAGCATCTGTAGGTGCCAAGATGTGTTGAAGTGCTGCACATCTGGAGCAAGCTTAGCATTGATCATGTCTTCTGGTCCCTTTCTGTTGAATGGGCTGTAGGGCAAAGTGAGTATACTGAGGCTTTTGTGTGGACTGTTCTTCATTTTGAATTCATTGTATCACAGTGTGTGAATGTTTCTTTGGAATCTTTATTTTGAATCCCCGTTCCAAGAAGTGCCTCATTCTGCAGATTCATTGCGTAGTGAGTTTTGATTATTAGTTTTCCCCCTCCCTAAGTTTTAGGTAGGAGGGTGCAGGCATGTTGAGCACTTAACCGTGGTCAAAAGGCTGTGTTGTCACTGCACAAAGTGGCCAGTGTGCTGAGAAGCTGACAAGCACAAATGGAGTTAATAGCAAGAAAATGCAGTGTTGGTGTTGTAAACAAGTGCTGTTGGTGCTGTGTGTGTACATACACACACACATATATATATAGAAAGGGAGGGAAATGAAGAAAAAAGAAACTATGCTTGTGTGTTCTTCATCATATCTGTATTGTATAGGCCTCTCATTTTCTATCATTTTTTGGCCCATTAATAATATGATAGTTCTATGATTCTGTAGCATATGTTTTGCTAGTCCTGATTGAGCCACTGTAATGAAATACAGTCATCCCTCGCTACTTCGCGGTTCATTTATCGCGGCCTCAGTACATTGCGGATTGTTCAAAAATATTCATCAAAAATTCAAAATTGAAGAATTATGGGCGAAAGTTGCCCGCACGCCAGCAGAAGGCAGGGAGTGCCCACACAATTCAAAATCCAATCCATATTTGAAACTATTCTTTAATGTTCTAATGATAACATATGCACTTATATGGTTTCATACACACTTATTGATATTATGCATACACAAAAAATGTACGTATGTTAAAAATGAGAGGGTGACACTAATTCGCAGTTTTTCACTTAATGCGGCCTTTTCTGGCCCCTATTAACCGCGATAACTGAGGGATGGCTGTACTGTACATTGACGAGTTCAAATGTTTTATCAGTAGGTTTGTTTCACTTGACCTGGGCAGCATGGGGCACTTTTAAGAATGTTTGATGTTGTGCAGGTAGCAGTCCAGTGGGGGGTGAGACTTAACCTTGACAGCAGGTTGATACAGTTAAATTGGACTAGAGCTCTGGTTATTACTAATGTTGAGCACCCGTCTTTGAATGTGGTTGGAGTTGAGTTGCTGGTGTTCAGTAAAGTCTCACAAGGCAGCGCCCCCCACTCCCAAGAAGGAAAAATTGTCTTGAGATTTTATTTTAGTTTGGTTGCATTTTCAGATGCCTTCGTCCTACTCAGTTCATTGTGGTTCCACTTTCATTTCAGCTCCCACCGCTTGCTGTGGTAATTCTGTACAATTTACATAAATGTGACATGGAGGCAATACATTTGATTTGTAAAAATGTTTTTTGTTTTCATTGGCTGTAATTGTCAGGTTGACCTAGACTGTGGACTGTGAATATTTTGGTTCATTTGAGAATGGCATGATGTTATCCAGCTTGGAAGTTGGTAAATCTCTTTTGTCATGCGACACATGCCATAATTTATATGTGCATGCTTACTCGTACATGTGGGTGACAAAAGAGAGAGTGTGTGTGAGTGCATGCATGCACCAGTGCATGTGTATGATATGTGTGCGTGCATGTAGGAGAAAGAGAAGAAGCAAGAAGACTAGTATATGTGTATGTTATCTCTTCAGCATAAGCAGTGCCAGTGGAAACCTCGTCAAAGTTATTGTGCATGTAGAGTTTTTTGGGGGTGAGGGGCATGATTTTTTTGGATTGGAGTCTAGAATACATCAGTGCTTGAGTACCTGATTTGGGTTTCAGGAAGATATTTATTGGGGCTCTGATCTTTTTAGTGGTGGCATAGGATTGCATGGAAGAGTGTTGAATGCAAAAGAGAGGTGCTGAGGTAGCAGTGAAATCATTTCATCAGTTACTATTTTACAGCATGTACTGGTGAGCAGTTTTGTAGTGTTCATTCATTTCATGGTGTCGTATAGCACACTATCTAGAATAAAGTAGGGGTGTGTGTGGAGGGGGTGCATGTTATAAATAGATTGACCCCTCGCCCCCCTGCCTTCCCAACAACCAGTGCTCTTTGGTCATAGGGCCTTTATTCTGTTCCTGGCTTTTGCTTGTGCAGATTCGCTTCTGCATCACTCTGTGATGTACACATATGCCCCAGAAAATTCTGGCTGGTATGCTGTTGAGTTTTGCCAATCTGTCAACTTAGCTAAAGAGATTTTAATTATTTTATAATTAATAGCACCACTACTTGTCCACATGCCTGTAAACTGTTGCTGAGAGTTCAAGAAAGATCCCCCTCTCCTGCCCCACAGCCACCACAAAAAAAGCAATATTAAAACCAGTGAACCATTCCATTCCCTTTCCATGTTTCTGGAAGTGGGTCATAGTACTGTAGGTTTTATATGTTCTAAGAACATGGAGACCAGGCCATGTATGTGTATGCATGAACATGTTTGTTCACCAATACAAAACATGAATTTACTGTGATTTTGACTGTGTTTATTTGTGTTATTTGTATCAATGTACATGCCCACATTTGTGCATGTGAGGTGTTAAAAGTGTGGACATGTTATGTGTGCATTTATGTGTATGTCCAGAAGTTGACTATCATGATAATGGAGTCAGAGGTCTGACATGACATAATGATAACTTTACAGAGAATGTTTTAATGTGTCAAACATAAGAAATGATATTAGAGCATTTGCATTCATTTACTTATTTACTTTGCCAAATATTAACATTACTTTCTTAGTATCATTCAGCCTTGTCTTACTTATGAATGCATAATTTATGCAAAAGTTTGCACACTTACATGCCCACAAAGAGAGGTTTTGTCTCTCTGACGTGCATGTACAAATAAGCTCTCTTAATTTTTTTCAGATAACAGACACATTCCATCTTTGTGTCTGATTGGCTTTTTCTCATTTTTATTCCTATGGTATTCTTCTGTTTCTGTTTTGTCATTTGACAAGCCTTTGACAAGGATTTAGAATACTGAGTGTTCAAAGGCATAAAAAAAAACAAATTCTTACAGTTGCTTCTTACTTTAGGAGAAATGTTTCTGTCTCCACTAGTCTTGCCTGAAAGGTCCTAGCAACTGAACATTGTTGATTTTCTGTGTTTCAAGCAAACTTGTCGGGTAGGTTGTCCCATTTCAATCAATTTTCTTATATACTTAGAAGTGATGGTTAAGCAAAACCAGCATATGCATGTTTACGTCACCACCCCACCACCCCACCACCCCTACTCCCAAACCACACTCACACACATGCAGTGAAAATCTCATAATTTTATACAGCAATCCTCACTGGATTTTTGTAGTTCTAGCTTTAATTATGTTAGTCCCCATTTTTGAGAATAGGTTAATATTATCTAGATCTGTGCATGCGGAAATGTTATTTGCTGAAACTTTGGTCAGCTCAGGCAGTCTCCTTTTTTTAAAATGACTGGTAATATAAAATTATTGGAATCATATCAAAGGTTTGGCAGTGCCCTTGCAAATGTCTCCTGACTTACATGCTGGTTTTGCTGTGCCATCTGAAGGTCATTTCACCCTGTCCCACCCAGGAGAGTGGCTTCCTCCCTACCTTGCTTAACTGGCACGAGTCCATTAGTACGGTTTTGGGGGATTTTTGTGAAAGTCTTGTGGACAGTGTTTCTTGTTATTGGCCAATAGTTCGGGGAGCAACATCTAGCTCCCATCCATCTCCTTTAGTTTGCATTTTAACAGACTACCCCTACCCCCACCCACTCTACCTGGTGTCTTGCCTCTTTTTACACGATCACATACATTGCATGCCGTAACGATTGGTTTTGTGAGGTGAAATGCTGTCATTGATTTGAGCCTAAGTCAGCATTTGTTTATATGTGTGAAAGGGAAAGTACTTTAGATCCAGTTACTGTGGATGCAGCTGACAAACTTTTTAAAATGCATGTGAGAACTTTGGGTGTTTAATTTTCTTCAGTTTACTCAAAATGAGATTTAAAGACTTGAGGTTGGAGCGAGTTGTGATACTTCAGTGTCTTTGATGAGAGATGTTTGGAATAGGTCATGAAGTTGATAGGGTATTTGTGCCTGATGCTGCAACTGTAAGAGAAAAATGTACCTTGATCAAGAATTGTAAATGAAAGGAAATTGCAAGATGATAATGAGTAGTTTATGACATATAGTGGAAATTTAAGTCTGGAAAGTTGATCCAAATTTTACTCACTAGAAGTAAACTCTGTGTCTGCAGCTGCATAATTTCTTTTTAAAAGAAGAAACCTTTATATTGAGCTTGCATGCTTTGTATTTTCCTCCATGCTGCACTTATCACTTAATGTAGCAATTACAGCATGAGTTTGACGATCTTTGAAGTTTGAATGTACAGATTGATATTACATTGATATTATATAGTGATCTTGGTTTGCAGGAAAGAAATACTATTTTTCATCAGTTCCTACTGACATTGGTTAAAAATAGAAGACAGAGTACGAAGCATTTTAAAAGAGAATTTTATTCGGATATACTATCATTTCCTCCTCCCACTTACTCCTTACCCTGTACCCTCTCCCCACAGTCGTGCTGTATCCCTTACTCACTTACCTATCCCCCAGATGCTCACAGTTTATTTACTCAGAGTTGAGTTGGGGAGGGGGGAGAATGTGTACCCAAGCATGTATTGCATTCATGCTTGTATAATGGTGATACACAAAAGAATTGATCTCCATAGCAGTGCTGTCGTATGACTGTAGAAGAATATGTATGATTTTAGTTCCGCCTCATGCTGTCAAAGCTGTCAACACAGTCCTAGTAATGTGGGTCGTATACTCACTGTTTTCACACACTAGACTGTTTCTCAGAGAAAAGAGCTATATAAGAACACTTGTGTTTAGTAGACATTTTAAGTGAAACCACTTTATGTAAACAAATTTTTTTTAGATTTCTATTTACACCTTAAAATTGGGATGAACTCGAAAGAATCTTAGTTGGAGAGGTGGGGTTACGGTGAAAATGTTGCTGGATTTGTGGGTTGTTGCTTGTTGCTGTTTTTTTTTTTTTTGCAGTAAGGATGTAAAGGGCACAGATTAGAGAATACATATTATACACATAAAAAATACATGCATCTGTTGTTTTTCCCCTCACCCTAATATTCACAGACTGGCATGTTGATGTGCTTGTAAGAATTAAGATTTTACTACTAGCTGAAACTGGTTGAATAGGTTTAGATGGCTGACCCAGATTTTGGGTTCAATGGCTACATAATGAAGAAACCTACACATCTCTTGCAAATTTCAAGTGATTGCCAGTGACCTTCTCATTTTCATCTGTTGCGTTAGCCCTTTGTCTTGGAAATGAGAAAGTCCTGCATAGCAGTTACAAAATTTGGTTATCAAAAGTAACATTAGTTGTTTAAGGCATTCATTCAGTAGCAAAATAGTGTATTTGGGGTTTTTTGTTTTGTTTGTTATTTTTAAAGGAAATGCAGATTAGCTGAAAGTTTAAAGATAATGGTGCCTTGACTATGTCAGAATCGTGTACTGTTGTTAGTTGATTGTAGAATAATGCTGTATGATTTTATGGTATTGCACATGTTTGCATTCTTAGGCTGATTACAATACCAATTAGTATTATGTTTATAAAGACAGTTGAATTCTTTTTTTGGGGGGAATAATGTGGCATTGATTTTGATAAACTAGGTTGATGACCAGAAAGAAGACTTTAGCGACCTTCCACCAAACCAGAGGAGGCGAAAACTGCAGCAGAAGATTGACCTGATCAAGAAGGACATGGCAAAAGAAACAGCTGAGAGGTAGCACCATCGTATTTGTTGTTTGTTATTGACGCTTGTGAAAGTTTGTTGAAAGATGGTAAGATGTTCACTGTACAACTACCGGAAAAATCTTGTACACTTTTATTCACTGTGCAATTACATTTAGTAGCAGTGACATTTAGCACTGTTGTAAAGATGTCACATCAAGGTAGAGGTCATTTGTTGTACTAGTCTTTGATTTCTTTGTGTGTTTTGTCTGGTGAAGAGGGGAGGGAAAAGGCTTAGTGCATAGTGAATGCTTGCAGTGTTGGTGGTAATCTTAGTTTTGTTGTTTTCCAAAGTAGAGGAATTAGTCGGGGCATTGTCTTTGATGCAGGTACATCCCCTACCCAAAACCCCTAGGGATGATCTAAAAATATTTGGATGGGGCATAGATTGTATAGCACGCAAACTGGTGGGAGGAAAAAATCCAGGTTTTTTTTAAAGACTTCTTGTCACTTCTGAACCTCAGAGTAGTTTGCATATGAGTTCAATGGGGTTTCGTGTTTGCTTTGTACTTGAAATTGCACTTTTAGGATTAGGGGATAGGGTACATTCGTGTACATGTACAAATACTTATAGTGACTCATAAATGTTCATTTCTTCTTCCCTGTAGAGAAGGCATTTTGAAACTAAAAGATGTGTACGTCAGCAACCCAGCGCTTGGTGATCCCAATATGTTGGCAGAAAAGGTGGAGGAAAATGCACAGAAACTCGATGCATTGCAGCAGGAGCTGCTTAAGTATGAGGTTAGAAGGCCTTTCTTTACTCTGTCCACGCTTGTTGTTATGACAGTATGAGCTGAGTAAGCAATTTGTCGAATTTCAGCATCCATTCCTTGAGCTCGGAATGCATTTTACAAAAAATCATCTTGGAAATGTGTATAAAAAGGATTTGGTATATATATCTAGCAGCATGTGATACCTATTTTCCTCTTCTGTTCTCGACCATGCTGCATAAAACAATAAGACACTTCTACGTGGACAGATTTTTAGATGTCATTGAATGGCCAATGTCCTAGATTGAGACAGTGGATTTCTGGCACTTTACAGTTCTTAGACAAGCTGGCATGTTAACAGATTTCCTAGCTGCAGCCCTATTGACAATGTGTGACAGTGAGATTATAGCTGTTCAGAAAGGTCAGAAAGCTGGCCTGTGGAGTAGTTTTCTATGTACAGGCCTATGTGTAGCTAAAAAAAAGCTTAGATTTTAACTTGCAGTAGACCCCATAAAATCTTCGTTGGTATGGCATAATACACAGGCTGATACCCTTTGGTGGAGTTCTTGTGCCTTCTTGCTACTCTTTTTGTTTGTGACTTGTTTGGTGATGCAGGGTTACCTGGCAGAGTGTGAGGGTAAGAGAAGACACAGTGCCTCAGGGGACAGCATTCACTCATCAGATAGTGGCCATCACCCTCCGCACACAATTTCTGTGCCAGGCGCTCCACATCAGCAGCCACACAATGTGTATGCGTATGTGTCACTTTGACACATGGGGTGGGGGTGTCTCTGTGTGTGTGTGTGCATGGACTTTGTACAGTGGTACCTCTGATGAATGACCCTCTCGTTTATGGCTGTCTTCCTTGACCTCTTTTCCTGACTGACAAGTTTTACTCTGTGAAAGACTCCTTATTTACGACTTCTTCTCTAATGCAAGTCGCAGCTCTAGTTATTGCAGTTTCCAGCTATTGCGCAGTAGTTCGATTGCTGTCTTAAGCAAAATGTGTAGCAATGGCTTTTACCGCAAGTGTGTGGCTCTCCACGTTTCCAGTTAAGTGGATCATCTCTACCAAGTACATCTTGGCACACAAGTTTATCTTGTTACACAGTAGCTTTGAAACTTGCCCCCACCCACCCTCCCACCCCCCAAAGAAAAAGTATTGACACTTGAGAATTATGTTCAGGTGAGTTAGAGACAAGGAAGCAGAGAAACAGTTTAGAGAAAGTTACTGGATGTGGGAAAACCCCTTTGAAGTGTATTATTATGGGGGCAGACTCAATTACGTCATGGTTAATCCAAATTAAGATAAAAATGTAATAAAGAAAAATAATTATCTGCAAGAAAAATATTATTATCTGCAAGTTCAGATGACGCAGAAAGGATATAAAAATTGAAAGAGGAAAAACGTAATGCAAAAACTTGATTTCTTTAACTCTATATATACCTTGATGATTTTAAAAAAAACATCATCAGGGAAGCTTAAGATGCAGTCAAAAAACAATGTTGCATATCCCTTTTTAGTACATAGCTAATTTACACCATGGTATCTGTCTTAACTCACGTTTTTTCTTTCATTTCCTTGCTGTCCTGTTTATGTTTAATTTTACTGTTTTTGCCTGTTTGCATGGTTCTGTCCTGAAGAAAAGGTTGATGCCATTTTGGTGTTTTATTAATTAGGTTGGCACAGGTTTTTTTTTCCCCTGGCTATTAACATGTTTGTTCAGATAAATTTTTCAGTTGGCTGAATGCATATCAGTAATAGTTACAGCCCCCCCCCCCCCAAAAAAAAGACAAATATTGATTTCATCCAAGATTTGGTTTACATACTCGACTAACTGATTGGTCTTTCCTTTTTTCTTTTTGTTTTTAGCCCCATTGATGGTGATGAGGATGAACAGGATTTTGTAGAAGATGTAGAGTTTCATGTTATTGGCACCTGCAGAGCACTTTATCCATTTGAAGGTGAGATGGTGTTCATTTGTGTGTGTGTGTGTGGATGTTTCTGTTTTGGTGATTTCGATCATGATACTTCTTTGTACAACTGCAGTCTGTCTAATGGCTTTGAAAAGAAACAGTGCCCAGAGGTTCCTTTAGGCTGTCCCTTCCCTCACCTGATGATGAATGAGCGATGTAGATTAGGAAATTGGAATCATCAGGCATTGGAGTAACTTTTTTATGTGTGGATAGAATAATGCAAATAAAGCTCTGTGCAAAGATGATGATATTTAGTTTGTATGGATTTTATTTTTTCCCCAGCAACAAACGAAGGCTCTGTACCGATGTCTGAACAAGAAGAAATGCAGATCCTGGAAGAAGATCAGGGAGATGGGTGGACGCGAGTGCGGAAGGCAGATGGTACAGAGGGATTTGTACCGTCCTCTTACGTCCAGTGCCATTATCACGAGTAATTAGACGGGAGCTGTACTGCTCTCAGACAGACTTCTGCTGTGCTCAAGACTCAGAAGACTTAAGTAGCATTGTGATTGCAGACTTGCATCAGGTCTGCTGGGTGCCAGAACTCAGACTTGTCTTTAAGGAAGGAACCTGTTTGGATGTAGGCAAGATTATCCTTTTTAATGAACAGGGTTTTTTGTGGGGGTTGGGGGTTGAGGAATTTGTTAATGATGTGAATGATTGTGGGTGAAATGTGGCATCCATAGGATTGAGAAAGGGTTTACTTAGTTGTTAGGTCTGAATCAAGCCGACTGTTCAAGCAGCAGTGCTAGGAACGATCTGCATTTCTGTTAGTTTCTACCAATTTAAATTTTTCAGAAAGGTCTTTGCAAGACCGAATATTTAGCCTTTTTTTTTTTTTTTTTTTTGGCTGGTCACTTCCTGCCCGCCTTTCCAGCTTTTGGTGATTTGTTTTAGTTTCAATAATTCAGCTGTGGATTGGAATACACGTAGATTGCAAATCTTTAGACTGAGGTTTGCATGTTGGAGATCAAAAGACATCTTATGCATGGATGGTCTGATGTCAATCTTGCTTCACCTGGTATAAGAACAACAACAACAAAAAAAATGGTTACTTTAGAGTTTGTTGAAAGGTGAGCCATATAACTATGGTTTTAGTAACCTTTAACCCTCTTGTGTGCATTTCAACTGGAGACTGTCATTCCTCTTTGTCTAGCCTGATAACTGATGTAGAGGCTTGACTTACCTTGAATGTCAGCAACTATGTACACCAAGAAATCATTTTCACTGCTTTGTTTTAGATGTTAGCTTTTCATAATGTGCAAAGTTTTGTGAGCATTGAACAATGGTCAGTACAATGCATGCAACGGGGGGAAAAAAGAAACCAGCAGAACTTGAACAGGCGAGTTTCAATTCCAAGTACAACTGGAACAAGAGGCTTGAGCATTGGTTCTCTGAAGTTGGTGGGGTTTATGATGTGGCTTTGTCCAGAATTCAATCTTTAATGTTGTACAGAGTGATAGGCTAGCTTGCAGTGCTGAAAAGGCAAACCAGATGGGACATTTAAGTGTCAAATTATCTTGAGTGGGTAAACCAGCTGTTACTGTTCAGATGTACATTATCCTTACTCAGGATTGCAGCGGTTACTTGTAATCAAATACGATACAACTTGCCCCTTTCAAGCCATCACAGTATGTTGGTTTAGAGAAGTTTAGAGACCTGATATTTCCAGCAGTTTCAGAGGCTTTTTCATTTTTTTTGGTGGGGGGGAGGGGATGGTGGTGGTGGAAGGTGGTAAATAGACATGCATCCAGTCAAAGGCAGAGGACTTTAAATATTTTTTTATTGGGAAGGGGGGGGGGGCTTTTTGTGTTTTAATTAATGAAGACTTCGGAATGAAATGTTTTCAAATACGCTTTAATCGTAGAAGCCACACATGCAGCCAAATTTCTCAGTTGCACATAGTAATAACACAGAAAGAATTTTTTCACTTTCCTCATGGCTATTCTGTTGAGAAATTAATAATTTTTTAAATAGTGACATGCTGAGATTTCAACAAAAAAACCGAATTCTTGTAAGCTTACATTAAAAAGTTTTAGTTGTGGTAGTACTTTCTTGCTGGAAACAATAGATTTCTCAGCTTAATTCTCTATTTCTCTATCAGATTTTATTTGATGAATAACTTTTGTTGTTTTGATCAATCAGTGTTCCAGCACTGCACAGTTTTAGTGGTTACTGCATGCTGTTATCAATTCTTGTCCAGATGTGATTCTTGTCAAACTAGTTGATATACAGTCTGGTTTTTAGAAATAGGATGTGTGCAAAACTGTCAGGCATTCTGTCACCATCTCTGCAGCCAGTAGTATGATCCAGAAGTCTCCGAAATGTTTTACAGCTTGTTACAGGAGAATGTATAGACTACATTTGTGATCCGAAGCTTTGTAATATTTAGCTAAGGGGGTTGGTTAGAATGAAATGCACACAGAGATTCGATGTTTTCCTCCCCTCCCCCCACCTTCTAAAACTTTTCTGTAATGTAAGCCAGAGACACTTGCTGAGTGCTTGTGTGCGCCGCGAACAGTGCAAATGCCTTGTCTGGTCTGGTCTTCTTGATGAGGGACAGGAGCTGTCTGTATAGGTTGCTTTAACCTGTGATGGCAGGCAGGGGAGCTAAAGCTGGGTGTCAGTGATCAAGACAGATTTGTTTTTGGGCCAGTCTGATTATTTATTTATGTTTGAAGTTATTTGTTGGGGTGGGGGTTTTTTTTGGGAGGGGAGGTGTCTTTTGAGTTTCTTACCACATTAGGCTGGTACTGAAGCTGGAATATTGTTCAGGCTTCCCTTGGAGGAAGCATACAGGCTGTAAGTTTGCAGACATTCTTTGTGGGCAAAATTATTTCCCTTTGTGGAAACACATTAGAAATGCTTTTCAAAGGATGGTTAGCCGTTGAAGCTTTTTCAGGGAGGTTTTCATATGATGCAGTTTACCATGTTTATTTGTAAATGAATGAAACTTGTATCTATATGATTAGAGGATAGAGGAGGCTGGAATGGTGGGGGATGAGTGAAAAATATTTCTGCTACAGATATTATGAGCGCAAAACAGTCATTTGAAGGTGTCCCCTCCCCTCCTCCCCAAACTTTGACATGCAACGATTGGCATCACAAGGGAGCTCATAATCTGAGCTGCATTAGGTCATACATTTGGGCTTCTCATTGACTTTTTATCACATTTTTTAAGCACTTGGGCCTTGACTTAAAGAACGCTGAGATTATCACAAGGCTCAACTTGTAGTATCGTGTGGAAGATGCAGGAACATCTAATTTGGATCCAAGAGGAAAACCCCTGATGATAAATCCTTTCTTTTCAAATCGTTGTGATATTTTTGTTCATTTTTGTGTATGATTTGTCGTCCTCATTGTGTTCTCTTTACTTTTTTCTTCCTTTTTTAAAAAAAATTGTGGCTTGCAATCTCTAGGTTTGCTGACGCTGTAGCGTGAAGAAAAATTCAACTTGCCAATCATTCCTTGTTTGGTGTGTCAGCTGTCATCCTGTGTGACAAATTGTATTACGAAGAATATTAATGATTGTATTTGACTGATTGTATGTGAACAAAGGGCGTACTTGTTGTCCGCTTGTAGACCAAAATCCTTGAATACAATTTCCTAGTCTTCTTGACACTGTGTAAAAGTATCTTAAAACCAATGGCATTTTCTGAAAATTCAGCAGTTCACACATCCTGCAGAGTTTTTCTGATTGCTTTCCAACATTTTTATGCATTCTTTTTGAAAAGTTACTTTTGGTGCCAAAAATTTAATTTTTAAAATGAAATATCAACATCCTTGTGATTCTGTTTTGGACATCAGTTTTTGCACCCAGCATTACAAAAATACACGTATACATTTTTTTTTGTCTTTCCTACATCCCTCACCCTAACCCATCCTGTCCCCTCAGGTGATGCCTGGTGGCTTGTTTCTTATCTAGTCTGAAAGTTTTGTGTGCTTTCATGCGTTCTAGTATTTTGATGAATGTTTCCATGAGGACTAAGGGTTTTGTCTGCCCAGGAACCTCATTAAGTGCATTAGTTTATTTTAGTTCTGTTCATTTCAGTGCATCTCGTGGTTGTTACCATGTGGTTCATTGCCAACATAAACAAAATCCTGACATAGTCCAGGACTGGGTTGCATGGGCAGTTGTTTCTCCTATCCACACACAAATGTGCACGTAAAATACACAGGGGGAATGGACCTTGCAACAGCTCTTCTGACCAGAAAGGGGAGAATTGAACTCTCATGCAACCCAGCCTATATCTTCAACTGTGTGTTCTGTATTGATATACTCAGTTTTTGTTTAAAATGTGTCAGCAGCTACTAGTTAGATGTTACATTTAGGGGTTTTTTTTGGGGGGGAGTGATTCGTGTGTATTTTGTTTATTTGCTTACATATCCTGTTTTTTTGCCAAGAAATGTAGATATGTACAAGTCATCCTCATCTGAACTATTTGAAAAAAGATGAAAAGCCCAGTATTTATAATTATATAGTTGTTTGGATGACTGACGAGTTAAGAGCGTTCTTGCCACGAAGAGGACATGGTTGAAAAGGTAGCCACAAGCAAAGAAAGTCATAGAAATATTCTGTGGATGTTTAATGAAGAGAGCTTATGAAGTGTTATCCAACTGCTTCATTTGAAAGTTGACAGTGATCAGTGGGCCGTACATTAGAAGTAAACCTGTTCTGCTATGAGTACAGGCTGTACCCATATGCCATACAGTGCATTTAGATGTTGGAAAATACTGTGTGAAGAGGAAGTGGTGTGTGAGTGTATGTAACATTACCCAGCTTTGGATTACTGTGACAACTGAGCTGGGTTGGCAAGTGTTATGGTACAGGATACAAAGTTTTAGGTAGGAGGACATCATTCTGTTAGGAGGTGCAGCAACATCTCTGTATTGATTTGTGGCAGTTGTGGGTAAGTTTGTTCGCGTGAAAGTGAATATGTGCGTATTTCAAATTGTGACAAGGATAAATAGTGGTTTTCAAGCTGAGGCTTGGTTGATTGAGGTATGAGTGACTAAAGTGTGATTTAGTTTTAGATGTTTTGGGTTAATGGTCGTCACCAAGGTCACCTCTAGTGCTGTGTAGCTCTTACTGAGAGTGACCATAGCTGAAGATCTACTGATAAAATCTTGTAATCAGTTTGCTGTGCCAGAAAGGTGTTTACCTCATTATCTGCAGTTTCCATCCTTTTATCCAGAATTGTTCTTGCAATGTTACTTGGATAAGTGTTTTTCCCTGAGTTAGCTGATCAACACAGTTGAGTACCTAATACGGAACAACTCTTTTAATATGTACAGTTAATAGCCATGCCCTCTGGAAAATGTCAACAGTGTGCACACGGCAACTGTTGTCTTGCACTTACAAGTAGAGTAAGTTGCTGACTACTTCCAGCTCCCTAGGTAAAGGGCCTACCTAGGACTGGTGGTGTTGGCAAGTTGCTGGCTATTAGTACGGTGGCTGTGGACAAGGGGATGACTTTGAACTGGTATTTATCATCTCACTGTTACTGCATTCAGGGGCAGTAAATGAGCCGGTCAGTGCCAGTGCTTTGTGAGTGGCTTGGAAGGTGCAGTGTATGGATGTGGCATGTTTTGTGCATTTGGTGTAACAGGGGTGGTGGCATTGTCTTGATAAGATGCACCAGTTTGTGAACAAGAAGCATGGGTGCGCTGGAAGTTGCCAGGACTGTCGAGTGAGTGAGCAGGCAGGCATCAGTACCACGTGTGAGGCACGACTAGTGCCAGTGCTGTATGCATGACATAAATTGGTTGGGCCAGTGGGGTGTGGGCAAAGTGTAATAAGTGACAGCCTGAAGCTTTTGAACTGGTCACTTGGTTTCCATCCCTTTTGACCCAAGGACATGGAAGGGGGTGGAGGTGAGGAAGGAATACTACAATACTACAAGTGGGTGGTGGTTGATTGTCAACACAGCAACACAGACTAGGTCACGAAGGAGGGGAACAGGTAATGTCAAATGATGGCAGAAGAAGGTGGAGGGAGTTGGCTGGGG
>SMGT01016915.1:55794-86899 GCA_004794575.1 Lanistes nyassanus | reverse complement strand
CCCCCCCCCCCCCCCCCCGATCTCCCTGTTTAGCTAAATGCTAAAGTAGTCGCTATAGGAACTGGCCACACGAGCATAAATTCTGGTGAGAATTCTTATCAATTAAAGCACATACACACGTGTATGCAAACGCACTATAGGTTAGACACACACGCTCGCGCAAACACGTACGCGTGTGCATGCATAGGCTTGTAGGTGTGTGCAGAGCACACACATACCTAATGTAGATATACATTCATGCTACGGCAGATTTTGTTTTCAGTAAGTTTTTATGCAAACCCTGTAAAAGATATCAGTGTGTCCAACTCCGCAATGAAACACCTTTATTTAAAAAAAATGAATTACTGTTTCATTAGCCTCTGCAAAGAATGCTTAAGATGGAATTGCCACATTTAACAAGTTTAATGGTTATTTCTCTGAATGTTCATTGCTGTCATTGAGCATAAATCTGTTATGCAATAACGTGTACTTATGCCTTGTGCAATACTTGTATTCATCTTGTGCAATACTTGTATTAGGCAGCAAGTGTTATAGATATGGTCTCTCTCTGCCATCAACAAACTCAGGGATGTCTTTCAGAAAGCAGGCAGGACTGGGTGCGCTTATCAGATTCTGTGCACCTGTGTTTAAAAATGCATGCAAATTGACCTCACTTTTTTTTTCTCTAGAATTAAAAGATGCGTGGTCGTTTGAGAGATTTAAATCAGTGTGTACAGAAAATGTTTGGGTCAAAATTCACATAACTCACAGGTCACATGCACAACAGAAATCCAGTTTCAAAAAACAAAAAAGTTTAATGTTGGGGAAACTTCCCAGATACTGTTCTGACAATTAAAGACACATGAAACACCTCACAGGGCAGGGGCTATAGGACCTGAAACGGCATGCTTTCACAAAGATTCATGTACTTGTTTTGATATAATCAGTCGATCACTGTTTAGTTGGTAAGGTCACACAATCATAAATATGTATGTCCACAAGAAAATGTATCACCCCTGTATGGATAAAACCTCTTTTCACTATTGGTAGGTGTCACAACTGGGAGATTTCTTTTTGCTCTTGACGGGTCGTCTGCTCTGCTCGTTCTCACGACCACCGTCAAGAGGGTGACATGTACGCAGGTGGAACTATCATTGTATTACTAAAGTTAATCAATATGATTTCTTAATCATATGGCCGAGCCCCCACCACCTACAGTCTCCCATAAAGAACAACAAAAGACCGTAATACAGTGAACACAAAAAAGAATGTATTGTTGATATAAACAGCGAGTATTTACAATCAAGACAATATATGTTTCAACTCTAGGGGTCCCGCAATTTCCTTCTGTTTGAGCTAGGTCTACTATAACATCTGATACCACCCTACATCACCCGCCTCACCATTAAACACAATGACAAACCACGTACCTCAATCTCGCCTGTGCTTACCAGAAAAGAATGACAACGCGATACACAACACTCACAGAGCACAACACTCGTTCCCGAATGTTTCTTACAGTCCGCACGACAGTCTGTACGTTGGAGCGCTCCTTCCTTGGATATGTTCACCAGTAGATACCCTGAAGACCTCTTGAACACCTCCACGTAACAGCAGACTTCGATGCTGATGATCACACACGTCACAGAGGATATGACGTTTTCCCAAGGCTGACACACAGCCCCTTGAGCTCACCCCAAGAGCTCGGTTACAGACAGCCTCCTTGTAAGGCTGGACCTTCGCCCCCTGCTTCAGACGGTTGTTTGACCGCGGTCTTCGGTCTCCCTCCTTTACGTTCTGCAGTCCTCTCCCGCCCGGTCAGCGTAGAGGTTTCCCACAGCAGAGGAACACGGGCTAAAGTCTCACCCCATTCTGGAGGTATCACACAACCTCGCAGAGTCCCTTGCGTTATGCAACTGGTCTACTCAACCCACGTGCTGTCGCTGCTAGACTTCCACACGTCTAGCAGAAAGAGACACCTCAAATGCTGCAGCTGAGTCCTTCAGCCTTCAGCAGAGTTGTACCACGAGACACGTACGTCTCCCCACAGCAGCTCTTCTTCAAAGGAGTTCAGGTTAACGAAGCCCTCACTGTAGATTTCGCTCAAGATGTCCCCTCACAGGATATCTGGGCGTAAGACGTCCTCTCACAGGATGTTTGGGCGTAAGATTTGGGCGGAAGAAAGTTTGCGCCATTCATCAACTGACAAGAAAACAATAACAAGAAATTTCCCACCTATATATCACATCACGCAATCCGTACTTTTTACATTTCCCATAGCAGATTGGTGCCATGCCCTAACGGCAAATGCACAGCTAAAATGTGTAACAATTATGCGGAATCCACGATAATTGAAATGTATGCTTTTCTCCCATGATAGGCAGCCAGGATTTCTTGGTCCATTTTGCTAAGCAAGACATTGCATCACCACTTTATGGATACACATGTACTTCTTTCCACCAGTACTAGATGACCATGATTTCTCGGCCAAATTTGCTCAACAAGAGAATGTATCACCACTGTATGGATGAAACACGTCTGCCGACCAGTGAGTCAGCCATGATTTGCCTATTTTTCTCAACAAGAGGATTTATCATTTCAGTAGGAATAATCTCGCCACTAATAGGAGACCATGAATTCTTGGCCCATTTTGCTCAATGTAATACATTACTACTGTATGGATGAAACACCGCATTCGACAATGCTAGGTGTCCATGATTTCTCGGCTTATTTCGTTCAACAAGGGAATGTCTCAATATTGTGTAGATAACATATTTGTTCACCAGTTCTCGCTGGCCACAATTTCTCAGCCTATTTTTCTTAAGAGAATACATCGATACTCTATGGATAATCACCTCATTCTATTAATGCTAGGAGGCAACAATTTTTGCCCCACTTTGCCTAACAAGAAAATGTATCCCCATGATATGGATAAAACACCACACCTCTTTCCAGCAGTGCTAAGCAGCCATGATTTTTTGGTCCATTTTGTTCAGCGAGAGAATATATCACCACTTTTATGGATTAAACCCTTTTCACCAGCATTAGGAGGCCATTATTCCTAAGTGATATAGCTTAAGAGAATGCGTCACTAATGTGCAGATCAACCCTTCTAGATGCCTTAACTATTAGAGTACTCCATACTCGTTCCACCAGAGCAGGGGCACATTTATCGACAGTTCATGTAGGTCACGGACATGCCCTGCCATGGCTAGCACCAGAAAAAACAATCTTTCATGTCAGTTGTTTCAGTGGAAACTGCTCTAGCCCCTTAAGGAAGTCCAGCACTTTTTTAAAGAGTATCTTGGGAAGAAGGGATGTGTAAGGGGTCTCTCCATGGTGAGGTCGTCTTAGAGAAGAGAGAGATCGCTGTTTGCCCTTGATTCAAACCTGCCACACAAATAAAACACTACATACAAGCTTAAAATGTGATGGTGTAGTTCATAATCTAAAAGTATGTTATTCATCTCCAGGTAAACACTAAATAAACTGAAGACTGTGATGGTGTTTTTCCTACTCTAGAAGTATGTTCACAACAAAAGAAGGTAAAAAAAAATGCAGATGCAAATCTCCCCCACCCCCACCTCCGTGGAAAAACAAAAGCTCACCATCCCCAAAGCTGGATGAAAATGTGAGCTCGAAAAAGAAGTGACAAGGATGGGGTGTGTGGTGGGCAGGTAGGGGTTGGGGTGTTCTTTAACAATTTTTTTCTTTTTTTCTGAATACCCCCTGAGCGTATAAGAATAAAGAAACTTGAAAAAAAAAAACTTCGTAGGGGGTAAGGGGCATAGGAGTTGGGGAAACAAGTGGAAATGAGGACAACATGTGCGATGATGACAACATGGCAATAATCAATGTTGCAGTTATGATTTATGGTGGAAACCACCTCGTCCTCCAAGCAGTGTGCTGTGGTTGTGCATTTCCCACCAAGGCCGCTTCCTGCACATGTAAAAAGTCCCACATACCTGTAACCCCCTCAAGGTTACCAGATTTATTTCCCCTTGCATCTTTTCTAGCTTGGGGAAATGCTAGTCAGTAAGGAAAAATGTAGTCCCTCAGACAAATAAACCTTTGTCTGGGGACAAGTCTTTCTGTGTATTAAAACCCCCCTTCAGGTTGTACTGGGGGGGGGGGATGTGTACCCTTGTAGTGTGACCGAAGTGAGAGGCAGAGTTTTCCCAACGAATTTATCGGTGCGACCGAGTTACGCTATTGCGCGATAGCGCGGATGAATCGCGGATCCACGTGTTCGCGGGAACTCTGTCCCTCCTTCAGTTTGAGCTATGCTGGTAAGAAGAATAGATCTCCTTCTCCTCTTCCTTCGGTGTGTCTTGTAGAAGGTATACTGCATTTTTGTACTTTGTATTTGGTATTAATGAATTTGTAAAGAACGATCCTTGTGTATACCGCACTGTCGTAAGTAATGGCAGAGATGTGTTGACGCGGTTATGAAATCGGATTATGTTGTCGTCCCCTGCAATGCATGCGGTGGGTGATGTAGATGCTAAATATGACTATTATGAGAAATCTAATTGTTGAATCTTTATGAGAAATAGAATGTAGACCGGGATGGGTTGGGGATGAAGTAAATTTCGTTGGTCTCCGTTTGCCTTTGTTGCACGTGGTGAGATGCTAGATCGCCGCCATCTTGGCCAACACGTGGCCGCTGTATGAGGCCTATTCCCCAGTATGGTGTTTCCCCAGAGCTCCCAACTGTTGCGGAATTTCCGTAATCTGCTACCGAAATCAATCTCTTGTTACGGACCTATGGAAATGCCTGATTTTGTTACGCAGAATCTAATTCTGGCTGTTTAAAAAAAGCATCCTTTTTTCCCTCGGCGCCTTTACATTTGAGTCAGTTGCGAGACAAACTGATCATGAGAATTAGCCATGGCGGAAGCTGGTGTAGACAATGTTTGTCTTGACCAATCAGCCCTCCGGTTACACATGTCAGCAGCCAATCGGGTATCCGTTTCGGTAAGCCGATCGCCTTTTCAACCTGTAGCAGTGTGTTGAACTAGTTTTGAAAACTCTTAAAATGGCGAAGAGGCTGGCTGATGAAGCCAAGGCAGATGTTACCAAAAATTGCGTGTCGATTGTCAGGGAAGATTACACGAAGCGATATCCGTGTATCAAGCCGTCTTTAAAAACAGGATTCGTGCGTTACGAACTGTACTTGTCTGAGTTTAGTATTCGCCATGGAGTAGGTACGTGACAATCTAGGTCAGAGAGGAGGGGGGGGGGGGCAGCGTGCGAAACTCGTGAGAATTTGAAGCTAAGTTTTTCACAAGTGTTTTAGGGTACCAAAGATTTTAATCATATGGGAAACTTTTTAAAAATCCTCCAAACCATATAATTGTTCTTATCGTGTTAAGCATCTCCCTTTCCAGTGACGCTTAATTGGTTGTAAATGTAAGCCCACTTGGAGCAGGCCAAAAAAGAGGGTCCCCCAAAACAACCTTGCGATACAGAAGCTACGTAACCAGAGCATAAAATATTGAATAACTCGACTAATTAAACATTTTGATTGCATCTTAATTTGATGAGGTTTCAATCCCTGCCTTTTTTTAAATTCAATTTTTCTCCATTGTCCCGTCTGCTTAGAAAAAATGGTTTCGTAAGTGTTTAAGCAAATCCTAGCGTGTCTAATCGAAAAAAGACCTAATCTAAAATGTGAATGCAGGGAACTCGTTATATCTTTCCTTTGGTAGAAGAATCATTTTCAGTTCCGTTTAACACATAATCTTGAAAACCTAAGCCCTGCGGATTTTTTGTGAACTGAGAAACAGCAGGTGTAGTGATAGCCTCCTTTTTTCATTTACGTAGTGTGGCACGAGATATCCCCCTATTCTTTTAGCTGTAGGATTGCCTCGTGGATTTCGGGGTATTAGGTTTATGTATTGTTTGATTATTGTGGCCCAAGTTCATTGCCAGGCAGGTCTTTGTTTCAGGCCACCTTTTCTTTCTGTTAACCGTGCCCCTTCATCTGTAACTGCACCTCTTTCCTCCTTTCTTCCTTTTCTTTTTATTTTAATTCCCTTTTCCTGTTCTGGGTTTAGTTAGTCAGATAATTGATTAAAAGGATTGGATCTGTTTATCTTTGTTTTATAATTCTTTTAGTCAGCCAGGAGAGAATCTGTGTGTGTGTAGCGCTAACCTCTAGCCCGAACCAAAAAATTACTTTTGTAAGACGACGTACACATTAGTGTGCTAATTTTCCGCTGGTGTGTACCGATTACAAAATGGCGCCCAATGTGGGGCTTTGAGGCATGCGCTCCGCAGATTCTAGTAGTTCTAGGCGTTTTTTATTTCTCCCTTTTATTTTTTTGGGGTTGATGATTTATTTTTTACCTTTTTTTGGAAGGAAATATGTTCGTGGAAAAGCGAGGAGGCCGCACGGAATCTGTGCAGTTTGATAAGATCACTTCAAGGATTGAAAAGCTGTGTTATGGCCTCCACAAAACTTTTGTTGATCCAGCAAGTATCACATTGAAAGTCATCAGTGGCTTATACCATGGTGTTACCACCGTGGAACTGGATAACCTGGCAGCCGAAACTGCAGCTACCATGACAACAAAGCATCCTGATTACGCTGTTCTTGCTGCAAGGATTGCTATTTCCAATCTTCACAAAGAGACAAAGAAAGCCTTCAGTGATGTGATGACAGACTTGTACAACTGGATCAACCCTAAAACTGGCAAGCACTCACCTGTGGTTTCCAAAGAAACGTATGACGTCATAATGGAGCATGCTGGGCACTTGAATTCAGCCATTGTTTATGACCGAGACTATGGTTACAGCTACTTTGGATTCAAGACACTTGAGCGAACTTATCTACTGAAGATTGATGGAAAAGTTGTAGAAAGACCGCAACACATGCTAATGCGAGTGGCTGTGGGAATTCATGGAAGTGACATTGAAGGTGCCATTGAAACATACAACATGATGTCCTTAAGATGGTTCACCCATGCCTCTCCAACTCTTTTCAATTCTGGTACCTGCAGACCACAGTTGTCTAGCTGTTTCTTGCTGACGATGGCTTCAGACAGTATTGAAGGTATCTATGACACCCTTAAGCAGTGTGCACTCATCTCGAAAAGCGCTGGTGGTGTCGGGCTCAGTGTTCACAACATTAGGGCTACAGGCAGTCACACAGCTGGAACACACGGAACATCCAATGGTCTGATTCCTATGCTGCGGGTGTACAATGCCACTGCTCATTATGTTGACCAAGGCGGAAACAAGAGACCTGGAGCATTTGCTATCTACTTGGAGCCGTGGCATGCAGACATCTTTGAATTCTTGGACTTAAAAAAGAACACAGGCAAAGAGGAGATCCGTGCGAGAGACCTGTTCTATGCACTATGGATCCCAGACCTGTTCATGAAGCGTGTCGAGCAGAATGGGGAATGGACTCTGATGTGTCCCAGTGAATGCCCTGGGCTTTGTGACTCGTGGGGAGAGGAGTTCGAGAAGCTGTATGAAAAGTATGAACAAGAAGGAAAAGGGAGGAAGATGATCAAAGCACAGGCCTTGTGGTATGCCATCACCGAGTCTCAGACAGAGACAGGAACACCGTACATGCTGTACAAGGACAGCTGCAACCGCAAGTCCAACCAGCAACACCTTGGCACCATTAAGTGCAGCAACTTGTGTACAGAGATTGTGCAGTACAGCAGTCCAGATGAGGTGGCTGTGTGCAACCTTGCATCTGTTGCTTTAAACATGTTTGTGAAGCAAGACCGAACGTTTGATTTTGTCAAGTTCCATGAGGTGTTGAAAGTAATGGTACGCAATCTGAACAAGATTATTGATATCAGCTTTTACCCAGTTGAAGAGGCGAAACGGTCTAACTTGCGGCACCGACCCATTGGACTTGGAGTTCAGGGTCTAGCTGATGCCTTCATTCTCATGCGCTCCCCATATGAAAGCCCAAAGGCACAGCAGCTGAACAAAGAAATATTTGAACACCTGTACTTTGCAGCTCTCGATGCCAGCTGTGAACTTGCCGAAAAGTTTGGTCCATACGAGACATATGAAGGGTCACCAGTCAGCAAGGGAATACTGCAGTTTGATATGTGGAATGTAAAACCATGCACAGACTTGGACTGGGATGCCCTCCGAGTCAGGATTGCCAAGTATGGGGTGCGTAACAGCCTGCTGATTGCCCCCATGCCAACAGCATCAACTGCTCAGATTCTTGGGAACAATGAGTCCGTTGAGGCATACACATCCAATATTTACACACGTCGTGTCTTATCTGGAGAATTTCAGGTTGTCAACCACCACTTGCTTAAAGATTTGACAGAGCTGGGACTTTGGAGCGATGAAATGAAAAACCAGCTTATCATGCAGGGAGGGTCCATCCAGAACATTGAAGGCATACCTGATGATATCAAGGAACTGTACAAGACAGTTTGGGAGATTTCTCAGAAGACTGTCATCAAGATGGCTGCTGACCGTGGACCATACATTGACCAAAGTCAGTCTCTGAACATCCACATAGCAGAACCCAGCTACCCCAAATTATCCAGCATGCACTTCTATGCGTGGAAAATGGGGCTGAAGACGGGCATGTACTACCTGCGGACAAAGCCAGCTGCAAAGGCTATTCAGTTCACCGTGGACAAGACAAAGGTTCAGAATATGGCTCAGCTGGCATGCTCACTGAAAAACAAAGAGGAGTGCCTCATGTGTTCAGCTTAGCTGCTGGACAACAGGAGGGATGTTCTTAAAGAATGCTGCCTGCTGTTTCACCGCTTAAAACCTATAGGGGATAAGGAGACTGAGATCCGAGAATAAAGTTCTCCCTCTGTTTATCTTTGTTTTCTTATTCTTTTAGTCAGCCAGGAGAGAATCTGTGTGCGTGTAGCGCTAACCTCTAGCCCGAACCAAAAATTACTTTTGTAAGACGACGTACACATTAGTGTGCTAATTTTCCGCTGGTGTGTACCGATTACTATGCTTATATTATTAATGGTAGTATTGTACCATGCTCATATTAGTAGTACTGCACCATGCTCATACTGTATTAATACAATAATAGTACTACTATAGCATGTTGATAATAGTAGTACTCTACCATGCACTATTTTGTAGAATGGTGTTCTGGAACCATTTGCAGGTTGAAGGGCAGAGCATCACAGGATTCCGTAGGCAAAGACAGTAAGATAGTGGGACAAGGTGCAACCTTTTCCCCAGACTGCACGCACAAAACACACTGTTCTTTTGAAAATGAATTTACAGTGTCATTATCTGGACTCGTTCTTCCTTAGTGTAGGGCTTCCATCGACCCTATATGAGTGTGCTATTAGGGTTATTTCCGCCACGGTAGTTTAGCAGACATATGGGAGAACATCCAAGACATCCCTGACCATTACGCTACCTCCCAGACCCTTCTACCCCTTATCGCTAACTACTTTGACCATCACGCTATACCTCCCAGACCCTTCTACCCCTTATCGCTAACTACTCTGACCATCACGCTATACCTCCCAGACCCTTCTACCCCTTATCGCTAACTACTTTGACCATCACGCTATACCTCCCAGACCCTTCTACCCCTTATTGCTAACTACTCTGACCATCACGCTATACCTCCCAGACCCTTCCACCCCTTATCACTAGGCACTCTGCAGGTCGGCTCCCAGACCTTGCTCGCTGACGGACCGCTCCCCTCATACAATACAGCGGGCGTCAGTCGGCCCCCGGAGAAACGTACTTCATTCCGTTTACCATTTTGTAGAGTTTTTTTGTCCGTAATGCATATATCGGATTTCCGCTTTAGAAATTGTCACCCTGCACATTCATACATTTAGGATGCAAGTAAATATGCATGCAGGATACACATTCATACCATGTACATGTAAAAAAATTTTTTTTTTACACCATCTGAAGGCTGTTTGAAGGCATTTTCGACTTCACTAATGTCAGTGAAAACAGACCTGTTATGCAGCAATGTGTTAATTTTATGCATCTTTGAATCTACTACTCAGGCAGATCTTCAGATTTGTTAATATTGGAGGGATTGGGATTTTGGTCTCAGCAGTACCCAACACCACTTGCCTAGACATTAGTACCCAACACCACTTGCCTAGACATCCTTGAGCCTGTTGATAAGCTATCGGATTCTGCTCAACTTTGTCCACCAGCATGCAAATTGACATCACCTTTTTCTCTACAGTTAAAAGAGGCACATCTTTGAGAGATTTAAATCTGTGTACATGGAAAATAGTTTGGGCCATAATCCACATAACTCCAAGCACGTATTCACAACAGAAATCTAGTTTCAAAAAATGAAAGTTTAATGTTGGGCAACTTTTCAGACAACGTTCTGACAAACACATCAAACGCTAACTTGTAGGCATGTGATCCAGAGACATTATGCTCTCGTACTTTGAACCCATTCACCAAAGTTCCTTATCCACCACCAGCTCACATGTCCTCACTAAATACATCCAAGAAACCATATGTTTCTATGGTAACAAAATTTGTGTCTATTAATCTGATTTGAAGGCTGCATATACTGCAGCTCCTCCTTGAATGCACATTCTTGAGATTGGGGAACATTTTTATACATCTTTTATCATGCTGTGCCATATCGTCACTGTGGCTGACAGAGTACTGCCACATTATTATGTTGCAAGTATGCAGCAGACACCTAAAACAAGTGAACAGATTTGGAGTGCCAGATGAAAGCAGACCCATCTGTGATGGCTGGTGTGTGGACTTGGCACTGGGGCCTGGAACACATAAGGAAACAATTCCTCTGTTAAGAAAATATGCTATCACAGTCATTTATCATCAGGGTCTGAGTAAGTAATGTCTGTACATTCTCATGCGCCCATATGTGCCTGTGTGCACAAGCATTTGTGCATATGAATAAAAGATATCTGGAAAATGGTCATAACTGATATGAAGGTTGCCCATAGTGTTTTCCCATCTTCACAAGCATTTTTGTGACCTGGGAAGAGATTTGCATGTACAGTGTATATATATATGTGGTATGGACATCAACAAATAATATGCAATCGGGCAAACAGAGGGAAAGCCAAAGTTTATTTACACTTACATGTATTCAGCAATGACAAAGGCCTGATGGCAGCTGAAGAACTTCTGCCATCTTTTCGTCAGGCTGACCATGAAAGTAATGTTGAAAGGGATGCAGCGGACAGCTGTAACACATCAATGGAAGTACAAATCAGCAACCATACTTGAAAATAGTACAATTCATGATGTAGAGCTTTTAACACAGTGGTTTAAGATAGAAGAAAACATGCCATCACAATCACTTATCATCTTCAGGGTCCGAGTTAAGTGCCTGAGTAAGAAATGTGTGTACATACTCATGCCCCCATATGTGCCAGTGTGCACAAGCATTTAAGCATATGAATAAAAGATATCTAGCTTTCCCTCTGTTTGCCCGATTGCATATTATAACTTAATGCCAATTAACGGGCAACCTTCATATCAATTATGACTATTTTCCAAAGTTTATTTACACTTACATGTATTCAGCAAGGACAAAGGCCTGACGGCAGCTGAAGAACTTCTGCCATCTTTTCGTCAGGCTGACAGACCATCAAGTGATGTTGAAAGGGATGCAGCGGACAGCTGTAACACATCAGTGGAAGTACAAATCAGCAACCATACTTGAAAATAGTACAATTCATGATGTAGAGCTTTCAACACAGTGGTTTAAGGACAGGAAGAGCCTGTAATACTTTTTTGTACTGCAACTTCTGTAACCACACACCACTCCACTAAATTTAGTTTAGAAACAAGAATCATTCTTTCCTGAAGTTGAAAGTAATGTACACTAGAACCATTACCATTAAGTTCAGGTGGAAACTGACAGATTTTCAAGTCAGGAGATAATCAAATGATTAACATCCCACAAATAATTTAACAAGACTTATTTCTGCTTTAACTCTTTACAATTTCTGTCCAAAATTTAATACTATTACTGACACACTGCAGAATTAAAAGAAAAGCCTGTTAACGCTGCCTGCAGTCCTCATACAGCTCAGCTGTTTCCATTCCTATCCATAGGCACTCACTCAGCTGTGACTAGCTTGCTACAGATCGCCGTAGCTCACTACAGTCACAGCTGAGCTGTATGAGAAACAGGTGAACACTGAGACTACAAACTACCTCACTCTGCTCCTTACCATAGTGTGTTCTGCTGTTGATCCATCATCTGGCTTGTGGTCAGCAGTAACTGGCCAAGGTTTGGACTTGTGCCAGACGAAGGCAGCTCCCATCTGTGATGGCTGTTCTATGTGGGCGATGTTGCAGTCTCTATCGCCTGTACCCCAAAGCACCATGTAGAAATCACAGCTACTCGTTGCTTTTCAGATAGCTGTTCTATGTGGGCGATGTTGCATGTAGAAATTGCAGCTAATCATTGTTTTTCACTTCCCAGAGATGAAAAGAATCAGTAGTTTCTGCGGTTATTTCACTCTTCATCATTCCATTGAAAGGTAGCTACCACAGTATTGTAGTATTCCAAGGCGTTTGTTATGACATTCAATACTGTCACTTCAACTCAATCCTCAAGGCACCCGTGTTGTCTGGCACCATCACAAAATGTCTCTGAAGCTGTAGAGCTGTACTGATTCAGGTGTTACAAAACCATATATGTCTATTTTTACATGCTAATACACATAGTGGCATATTTTCCACTGCACCTATATGGAGCTTTTCAAAGGCAATGAGCATTGCTCATATGAATAGATATAAAGTACAGTGTTAAACTTTGTACAGCAAGTTTTACACCTCATGAACCATCAGCTTCTCATGTGCACACATTATCATTAATATATGTAGATAACATGTAGATCTCATTACAAAAACAGATCACAATGTATCCTATAGATATGGCAGCATTATGTACAAAGAGATGATATCCATTTTCATGGACACTTTTGCAAAAGAAAGACATGCGATCTGCTGGCATGACTTTGTAGAAGAAAACAAGAAAATCTATTC
Source organism: Lanistes nyassanus (assembly GCA_004794575.1). Taxonomy (NCBI): domain Eukaryota; kingdom Metazoa; phylum Mollusca; class Gastropoda; order Architaenioglossa; family Ampullariidae; genus Lanistes; species Lanistes nyassanus. The sequence continues at coordinate 73,930 of SMGT01016915.1, read as the reverse complement.
TAGCAACAGCAAAGCAGCAGTTTATGTTTTGAAAACAAAGGCAGAAGACGTCCCAGCTTGAAATAAATAAAAAAAAACCTGCAGGTGATGAAAAAGAAAAACCATCAGTATGCGGTTTAGGAAAAAAAAGGGGGGATGCTGCAGCTTGATGTAGCATAAGGTAGGTTTGTGATATGATAAAATGATTCTAATTTACATGATGAGGTATGGGTGGAGGGAGGATGAGGGATGGAGGGAGGGAGGATAAGGGATGAAGGGAGAGAGGGAGGGATGGTGGGTGGATGGATGGATGGGTGGTGGATGGAGGATTGTAGCTCTTTCATGATAAATTTATGGGCCTTTTGTGAAACTACAAAGATGAGCTAATTCTTTGCAACTTGCAAGGATAAAACCACACAAAGGTGATCTGAAATAAATTAAGTCACCTGCAAGCAACTCAACAATGAAGACTTAAATGATGATGCCACATGAAGGAGACATGAGAAAATTAAGTCACCTGCAAGCAACTCAACAATGAAGACTTGCAGATAACTTAAATGATGCTACCAACAGGTAACTAGGCAAATGATGAGGATATGCGATATGAATAAATGACTGCAGTCATACGATATCACGAGGGCCGCAAAATAAAAGATGCATCTCTAATGGTTACACCGAGAGTAAACACGCTGTGAGACTGATAAGACTTGGTTGACTAGCATTTCATAAAATTTAATGGATCGGAACGCGATGGCGCAAGGAATTTAATAACTACAACGACACTCAGTTAATGAAAGATGGGCAACAACTGCATCACGCGTTCCTGAATAGAATGTACGTTTGTATGTATGTATTGGGGCTTAACGCCTTGTCAGTGACTAGGGCTATATCACGGCGGTACATAAGAGGTAAAACAGAGGTAAGGAAACGGGGGGTAATGGAGAGAGGACGGAGGACGGGTCATTCAGTAAAACCAAAAGGAGGGGAAAATGGGACAGAAGTAAGCTTAAATGCGGGAATAAAAGCCGATCGCACGCAAAAAGGTGAGTATCGCAGGAGGACCGAAAAAGGGCAGGGAACGAAGGGGTAGAAAAATGACGCAGACGGATACGGCTAAAATGTGAACAAGAAAATAAAATGTGTTGGACGGTGAGGGGTGTTGCACAATGGGTACAGGTGGGCAGAGGTTCGGAACGGAGCAGGAAGGAGTGGATGTCCTGAATAGAAGCAGTAACGGTCAATCAAGTAGTTTGGAGTTCCGGTATCTCTTACAAGGCGAGTTAGCACATCGTGATTGCTTGAATGCAAGAAATGTGTGTGGCAAAGATTGTAAACGACTGAGTCTGTATGTGTATGCATGGACACAAGATTGCCCATCAGAAACTTTCTGTCCGGATGTGGAGACATGAATTATCCAGAATGTTTTCCAGTGACCGAGTGTGGACACAGATTGTCCATGATGAATCTTCCGATCAGTGTGTGTGTGTGAACACAGATTGTCCATGATGAATTTTCCAGTGTGTGTGTGTGGACATGCTGTCCTTAACATGTTTTCCAGTGACTGATTGTGAACACAGACTGTCCATAATGAGTTTTCCTGTCAGTGTGTGTGTGTGTGTGGACTATCCATGATGAATTTTCCTGTCGGTGTGAGCGTGAACACAGATTGTCCATGATGAGTTTTCCGATCAGTGTGTGTGTGTGGGTGGACACATGCTGTCCATAACATGTTTTCTAGGGACTGAGTGTGGACACAGATTGTCCCCCAATGCAGAGCAACATCTTGTTTTCAGAAAAGTTGATACAACTGGGCTTGCTTTCTGAATCTGTCAAACCCATCCTAGAAAATAAACGTTACTCTGGCAAATTGATGGCCCACATGAAAAAGGGACCAGACTGAAGAAACTGGAGAACTCACAAGTTAACTGGAAGGCTTTGTGCGAAATAAACTGGTGACCAGAAGATGGAAAGCGAAGCTAGAAGCAACATGTCCATAACGTTTTCCAGTGACTATGTGTGTTGACACAGATTGTCCCCCAGTGCAGAGCAATGGCTTGTCTTCAGAAAAGTTGACACAATTGGGGTTGATTTCTGAATGTCAGACCCATCCTGGAAAATAAATGCTATTCTGGCAGTCAATGGCCTGACACGAAAAAAGGGACCAGACTGGAGAAACTGGTATGGAGAACTCCCAACAGTTAATTGAAAACCTTCGTGAAAAATCACCTGGTGACCAGAAAATGGAAAACAAAAACATTTATTTTTAAATTCAAGCAGTTGAATACCTTCCATAAATAACTTTGTAGACTTCCCAGTGTTTCCATGTCTTACTATCAACTCAATCAACCAAAATATGTTTGCTAATGGTATAGACTAATTAAAGATACAGCTGCATTTTCCAGGTGCTAAAGGTCTGTTAAACGTGCAAAAGGAGATTTGATGAAGCCTGCAAAAGAATGGTGTCTAACCTGCAAAATGAAATACTAAATACCATCACTGGTAGCAAATGCAAGAAACAAAAATATTTAATGCAGCAACATCAAATATAACCAGCAGATAAGATTTCTTAATCTTTAAGATACAATGTATGCAAATAAATCATGAAAATGTGATTCGTCAGTTTTTGTATAAAATATTTCTAAGCCAGTGCCAAAGTTTCTTTGCAACAAAAAGCTTGAGAATCAGCATAAGGGTCGCTCTCCCAGATGATCCTGTCTGAACTTCAGAGCCAAGAGGCAAACAATATCCACAGCATGCCTGAATGTCTGTTCCTCCTTGCTGACTGTCCCTTCTTTCCTTCTCTAAGGCCTAAATGGGACCATTTTCAAGGTTCTTTTTGCAACAATACAGCTCTCTTGTGGAAGAAGGTCTTGTGAAGGTCTGAAAACTTGATTTTTTTCAGTTTTCACGACTGTATCCTTTGGAGAGTTACACAGAGATTTTGTTTTGTCGAAGTTTACTTTTCCCTTTCATTTTCTTCTCAGCTATCAGTCGACAACAGCCTCTGGAGAATTCAGAGGGGTTTTTTTTTGGGGGGGGGGGGCTGGTGAAGTCCATTTTCCCTTTTCTCCTCAGTTTTTGCAATTGACAGCTTGAGTGAAGAGTGGGGAGGATTTTTTTTTGTTTTTGCTGGTGAGGTCCAACTTCCCTGATTCATGGCAAGATGCTCAGAAACAAGACAAAGACAAGGGCCCTTGTACAAAGACGATTACATACATCTGGTTTTCATGCAAATACAGGGATGGCGACTGGAACAAGTGAATATGGACTACACAAACTCCAGACTAAAGGTGCAGGAAAACATGCTTGATGTGCGTTTGGCATGCAAAAAACAAAAAACCCAAACAAAAAAGGGGGAGGAGGAAAGAAAAAGAAAAAATGGTCAAAATGTGTTTTGCATAAAAAGACGAAGTGCCAATTTGACACTATGGCTGAAATATCACATGCATCACAAGTTTGCATCAAAATGGGCTTGTCTCCGAGGCCCTGAACTGTAGACAGTATGCTTTTTGTACAAAAGGTTGCCACCATTATGTGGATGGGGCCAAACCATTTTGGCTTTGGGCAATACACACTTGATTGCCTTCCAGTGCGCTTAATGCAGATCCTAAATATCACAATAGAACACACTTCTTTTCTAATGCCCTTAAAAAAAGGGAAATTATTGGCATATATCCCCAGCAATGCCCCCAAAAAGCCCACCCAGGGCATTCATGTCAGGAACAGTGGCAATTGTACTAAATCTTTCCTGCTTTTCTGTGTATTTCTTCATGAACATTAAGGGACACACGGGCAATGGGAAAAAAATCCACTTCTCCTATGACTTGCAGCTTGGCACCTTCTGCCCTCGAGTTTCACGTTTGTCTTACAACCGTTCCCATGTGTTACGGTGACAGTGAGTCTATTGATGTGACTATCTGACTGAATGTGAAAGACCAAATCATTTCTCTGTGCACAGCAACAAGTTCGGGAGCTCACCGAGACGGTCAAGGCGCGCGACGTGCAGACCGCCCAGCTCCAGCGCGACAATGGACATCTTCGGTTTGCCAACCGCGCGATGGAGCAGGAGAATCGGGTCTCCGATAATGTCTGTCTGTCTGTCTCTCTCCCCACGTGTTATGGTGTCAATGAGTCTATTGATGTTGCCATTTGACTGAATGTGAAAGACAATCATTTCTCTGTGCACAGAAACAGATCAAGAAAAAGGATGATCAGATCCTCGAGCTCCAGCGCGAGAACCAGAATCTCAAGTCCTCCAACCGCAGGCTGGAGGTGGAGAACGAGGTCTCCGATAGGGTAAGTACATCATTCATTTACTCAAACTGTGTTAAACTCAAAATATGTGTGATACATTGTGTAAAATGACCCACGTGATCAGCTTCGGTCCATTTTCTTACGTCATATCACCCAGCCTCGCACTCTCAGACAACCGACCCGAGGCCGACGAAAAAATTCTTAGAGTTTTTATTTACTTCGGCGGCCGAGAGTGTTCTCCAGGTTACAGAACATAACTGAATGGCCACGTGTCTAGCTATTTCTTACTAGGTCCTCTGCTCATTGTTTCTATCTAGCAATAACTTCATAGCCCTCCTCATAACCGTTGGAGTCGTATCAGTCTAACTCCAACAAAAGGCATCATAAGTTTAGCCTTCCATCCTAGCTTTGCCTCTCTTAACTTCGCCTCGTGCGAAGGCATTCTCTCCGAGTGTGTCTAAATCAGTCTGAGAGGTATCTCCCCGATACGACATAACTAACAGGCACGGGCACTGGCTAATGTGAAAAAGTCAAGATTTGATGGACTGAAAAAACTTTTGAATAAAATCTGAGCAATCTGGTCACGTTTTGACACGAGTCAAACAGATCCTTAAATTTCAGTGTACTGTGTATTTACTAAATATGTGTACTTGTTTTGCCTTTTTGAAGAGGTTTTCACTAGGCTAGGCCAACCCGAGTATAACTGCGGATAGATGTAGTGACAGCTAAAATGTACTACTGCTCACGCTTTCGGCGTGCGTTTTATCCGCACGACTACAGGTCGTGTGCCTTTGAGGTACATTGCTCTATCCGCACGACGACCGGTCGTGTACCTTTGAGGTACATTGCTCTATCTGCACGACTACAGGTCGTGCGCTTTCGGCGTGCGTTTTTCTGCTTGTGAAGTCCCTTTTGTTGGTCACTTTTTTTTCTGGCACTGTCACTGATAGTGGCTTGAGTGGAGGAGTCCTTGCCGGTCAATCCTATTGTCATTCTGTTCCTACATTTTATTTTTCTCTACCTCTAAGGTCTTACTAATTGCGATATTGCTTCTCTTTGACATATTTTCAATGATATGCGATTTACATTTTCCTTATAGTTTACTGGATGTTATTTTAGTCGTTTACAATCCCGTTTTAATTATGTATTTAGATATATCTAACATCTAGATGGGTGTTCACTACCTGCGTTGTTGTTAGTTCCATTAGGTATTGCCTTAACTTTTTTGGAGGGTTCAGAGAGGATTGTGGATTTGGGACAAGGCTGTAGCGGCGCATATAGCATCACTTCTTAGTTACAGTGAAGAGACCAATCCATCCTGGTCAATAGCTGAATGGTAAAGACATTGGGTTTCACAGATGAAAAGTCACAGGTTCAAAACCCTTATTAGCTTATTTTTTTGGGGGGAATGGGGGATTGGGGTAGGGTTTGGGCTTGGTAAGGCTGGCACCTCATCAGCCTGTTGCTACTTGCAAAAAGTTATTTAAAGAAAAGAGGACTACATGGATTAGCCTAGATTACACGAGGGTTTTTTGTACATGTAATATATATATATATGTTGCTTTTTTCTCTGTCTCTGGTCTGTGCCCTGGAAAGAAATTGTCCATTGTGCGTGTTTTAATGGTATTATGTATGATTCTGTGTGCAGACCACTGATGTCTTGCTAGAAAGAAACCGCCTTCTGGAAGACAATTATCAAGCTACGATCTATATGTAGTGACACCTAAAATGTACTACTGCGTTCTGTCCGCACGACGGCGGTCGTGTGCTTTTGATCGGGGTACATTGCTCTATCCGCACATAATGCGAATGATTTCTTGGGTGAATTTAAACGACTTATTGATTGCCATAAACAAGAATGAGAGAGAGAGAGAGAGAAACTGTACCTACCCGCCAAAGTAACACCACTTGAGACATTTTGGTATTCTGTAAAGAAAAATGTGTGAAATTAAACAATCGCTCGAAAAAGGGGAAAGAAAGGAAAAAAGATACAGAGAGAGAGAGATGGACAAAGAGAGAGAGACGAGAGAGACAGACAGAGGGGCGGACGGAGGGACAGAAGGACAGACAGAGAATTCGATACATAGGGTTCAAACCAAAGCTTAAAAACCTGAAAACGTTAAACTTACAGTTCAAAGCAATCTGAACAACTGGCTGACAAACTCACTCGCTGGGAAGAAATACCCCGGTTCCGAGACCCGAGGATTCAGCTCACCACGTGAAACTAGCTGTTCACCTGACGGCTCATCCTTAATGCACGCAATTCTCGCCCTTCGTGCACGTGACACTAAAATACAAACTGTTATCCACAGTGAGTCTGGCGCCGTATGCAAGATAATCGAATAGCTTGTTTGCTTATTCCTGTCATGGCAGATATTCTGGAATAAACAGCGCGTGTTTAGAGACCAAAAAAAAAAATCCGCTATTCGGGTATAAATTTAGTACAGTTTACATGCAAACGGGGCCTGTATCTTTACAGTTTCCAGCCTGTGTCACATATAGTTGAACTGATATATAGCTTTGCCAAAATGCGAGATTGCGATGTTATTCAGAATATTTTAGATTGTTATTATTATTTAGTTGTTATTTAGACTACATTAGATACAGAGTAGATTGTTTTGCTCCGATCTCATTATTTCCTTCACCCGTGCACACACAGATTGAGCTACTATACAGAGCTCATTATTAGCATGCAGTAAGTATACTTCATGATACAATAACAATTCCCTGATATATTCCGTGCATTGTAAAGAAAGGATTTCTTTGTAACACATCTTTCCTTGTAGTCTGTAGAGACAAATTCTGTCCAGGAGTCAGTACTTGACTCTTATACCTATCATATGAACCTCAAGCCTGACTACACTAACTGGACACGGAGTCTCCACTATGATTCTCAACAGAACACACACAGCGTGTCCAGGACTGGCTTGTATGAGCGTTCTTATCTCCAGTTCATTGGCAAAGGTGCACATAAAATACCCAGGGTGAATGGGGCTTACGACACCCTTATGACCGGAAATGGCGAAGAGAACGCTCGTGCAAGCCAGTCCTGGCGTGAGCAAACCACGCGTATCATAATTACCGGAATTCTGGACTGTCCCTACTCCCCCCCCCCACACACCACTGAAAATCTATAGAATGCAGCTTGAAATAATGTCGGTGTTTGTGTTGCGTCCAACTCCAGTTGCAGCCAAACTGCACACAGCAACCCTCCAGCATATACGTCAGCATGAAAACAAAATCAAAACACTTGTGAGGATCGTCTCGAACACTATGTAAATCTTCTGAAAGTCCTTTGGAAACTTGCAAGTCCATCTTTTACAAAAGGGTCCCACGTCACGCCAACACACAAGCACGCACACATATCTATTCCCACGCACACGAAGGTACACGCTTGTACACACATACATAAACACACCCGCCGTGCTTCCAAATAACTACAGAACAACATAAATGTGCACGGGCAGGTTTTGATTTCAGAAATGCTTTATAGAATATATTACTTTCAGGATATTAATGTACTCTCCCATCTACCCACTACCCCGTCTTCATCGATGTCCGTACAAATTGTAAGTAGAGGAAATCCTTTTTCTTCACCTTTGCTATATTTTAAAATCATTTTCCGTTAAAACATCAAACAGTGGCTAAACAATCTCTCTATAAAGCTTGACATCCCATTTTTTCCTCCTTATCCTACGTTATACCAGATGTCAGTAATATAAGTACTGGCCACTGTATGGCTAAGAAACCATTCCTTTGCTATCAACCATGGACAGGTGAGCCTCCTAGAGGGGGGGGGGGAAATTGGTGCTTAACGTCCAGCCGCAAACTATGTGCATATCAGGACGGTGCTGCTTAGACAAAGTTTACGTGTCTGCCACACGTGGGACTGATGTCGCAACACAGTCATCAGTCCCACCCAGTCACATTATACTAACACGGGCCAACCAGTCCTAGTACTGTTCCTTGTAGTGCCAGGCGTCTGGCAGGGCAGCTACTAGATTGTCAATTTTTTAAAGTCTTTTGGCCGGGATGCGAACCACCGACCTCCCGCCTCGGAAACGGACGCCGAGGCGGTCGTGAGCCTCCTAGAAAGTAACGACAGAAACACAGTGTTTAAAATGCACAAGCTGAGGTCAGCGAGCGTGGAAAAAATGGTAAGCGCTCATCTCATGCTAGTTGCTAGTTAACCGTGCTTTTCTTAGTAGATACTGGGGTTGCAGCTTGATGTCATTGATCGGCGAATCAGAATAATGGGCCAGAAAGTTTAACCAGAGCTGGCTTTCAAAGCCTGCATAGCTGCTCTTCCGGTCACAGTCGTAAGGCTAAATTGCTGTGTATTTTATGTGCACCTTTACGAATGAACAAGAGATAACGCTCATCCAAGCTACCCCAGAAGCGTTGTAAGGGGCTGAATCACATTCGATCAACTGCGCTTCTCTGGGCATCTCAGAACGCGTAGAAGGGATGGGGGAGTTGGGGGTCGCATGCGTGTGTGGTGTGTGTTGTTGTGAGTTCGGAAGAATACAGGGTGCATGTCAGTCACGTTGATAAATTTTACTTTCCTTGGTCAATACGCCGGACGAAATTAAAGTCTTCTTCGAACTTCCCGAACATGAGTAAAATATAACCTGTACCAGCCCCCAGTCAGCCATGTCACGTGAAGCACATTATTTGTGCATCAGAGATACGGAAACACAAAGATGGAATCATGGATAGAAATATGCTGGGCAGACCACCCAAGAACTTTTCACTGGACAGGGAGGAAAATTTGTCCTGAATGATCTTTTCTTCCTCGTGTTGTGTAGAAAGCAAAATCCTTGTAATTGTGAGGAAAATGGCGGGATGTTCTCTCGTTGTAACTTGACGACACTGTGTGGCGTGTAAGGATATTTAAGTTGCACATCGCATTTCTTGACTTCAGTGTCAAATGCTGGTCGAATTTAAACGGCATCACAGTTTTGAATATTGTATGATGGATGTTGGTGTATCAAACTTCACTGTTGCCAATGTTGGGTTAAGTGTAGTCTGGAAAAGGATTATAGTTCTAAGCAAATATACCTTTCATTTTGTTTTAAGAATTTGTTTCGAATACCAAGAATGACATGAAGCGCGAGCAGTCTCCTTACCATGGTTCAAATTTTGTTCAGTCGCAAAATCTTGTTTCCAGGGTTGGACACTTTTTTCCACCCACCAGCATCCCCTCCTGAAACCTGCCACCCTACTCCCCCCACCCCCACCAGTTTGCACACATTTTTAGTTTGTTCTGTGCATTGTCCACGATATACCGTGAAAGCCTTGTAAGGTTTCACAGAAATGTTATCCTATAAAATTTATTACAGACTATTTTCTTTAAAGAGAGGACATCCCCAGCCCACCCCCTCAAGATAATATAACAAAGTCATGGAAAGTAGGGGAAGAAAGCCCAGAAAGCAGGCCAGGGCATCTGGCCTTTTGTGAAGTTGGAATCAAACATCAACATCACCCTGGTCTCCTCCTCCCAGGCCATCAAAAACACTGGGACATTGCCAAACATGAGGACTGATGCCGTACAAAGAATTTCTGCTTGATTTTATTGGTGGGAATGATGTGAAGTCCTTTTGATGTAGGCGTGTACTTCAGCATGTAGCACTTTTGTACGTTGCAGCAGAAAAGCAGGAGACTCTTGGATTTCACTGGCACATTGGTTACACGTCACAGTTTGTTATGCACTGTAGTTGTTGTTTGGATATTGTTCCCCTTTTAGTCAGAAGTTTTGAAAGAAAATTTTGAAACTGGGTTAAGAGAGAACTATTTAGTGATTTGCAATTGCCTGAGAATAAGAGCGATCTATTTATTGATTTTTGTATGTATCAAGTGTCTATTCTGAATTATGATCACTTTTAGCATCATAATTACTTTGACTGTGAGGGTCACTATATTTGATTCTGTACAATATCTCAGAATCAGTTTCAATCAAAATCAACTTCATTAAATGACTGCAATGTGGCACTACCACTTCCCCTTACCCCCTAAATATTTCAGTGATGTTCTCAATTCTCATTCAAAACACGTCACAAACTGCCATTTAGAAAAAATGGTGTTATTTTTGCAATATAAATCATAATTCTATCAATGGCTCAGATAAGTTGTGTACTATACAAAAACAGTGCAAAATATGAAACTGGAGAAATGCAAAACCCCAGTAGCAGAGGTTTATATATAGTGAAACTTCAATAAATCTTGCATTGAAATTTTAAAATATTTACAAACAAGATGCAGAATGGGTCTACATGGACACAGAAAGTATCTACAGACAACGAAACATGTTGTGGGGGAAGGTGCATGCTTAGCAGGAGTTAGTTAAAACATCCCGGTGATAACCAGAAAGGAATGTTTCAGGGGTTTGGGATAAAGGGCCAACCAACCAAATGCAGGTAGGAAAACTCCAACAATAACAATCTGATGCACTTAAAACCAGAAACTTATTACAGTGCAGGTCGTGAATATGCCTTATGATCAATGCTGTGTACAATTTGCAATTTCCTTTATCTCCTTGTCCTTAAATGTCAGCTGTCTGCATCAAGACAAAAGTGACTAACAGATATGCTTAGTCAGGTGTCAAATACATAGATGTTAATGCAACCTACAAACAGGCCCCAAAATACTTGGGCTTTGAAAAGTCACCTTCCACACTCAGCCAATATCAAGAGGCCGACCAGACAGAAAAGGTGACACTCAACTATGGAGCTGTAACTATGCCAGATTGCAATGCCTCATCAAAAGTTCAGTGGAGGGTAGCATGAGTGTTGATAGGTTTATCTGCACTTCAAGTCATCTGAGTGGTCTAAGATTCATTTGGCATGTGTATTTTATGTGCATCTTTATGCATGAACAAGAGATGCAAAGGCTCATGCAAACCAGCCCTGCAACTAACGTGTGTAATTTTCCTATTTTTTTAAGCAATGATGATCATTATTTTTGCAAACTGACATTAATGAAAGAATTGTAGACGAAAAGTGTACAAAAATGATTGTTAAATATATATAAAGGTCATACAAAGCACCTAAAAAGCATCAGTTCTTGTCACAGCAGATCAGCCAGGCTTTTGTAATACCTAGCCGAGTGATGAGACGTGTAACGGGGAAGTGTGACCAAACAGAAGCCAAAAGCTGGCTTCAAACAGCTACAGCTATGGGCTGAAGGGTGTGACTCTAATAATGCATGTAAATGCAAAATCATTTTCAACTGTTAAGCTTAACAACTTTCAAGAATTAACAGCAGGGAAGGAGAAAAGGGTTAATAAGCAACATTACATGCATATTACCTCAACAGACACTACACAAACCAGAAGCTTAGGCACAACAATGAATTAGAGGTGCACTAGATACTTGAATACTTGGTCAGATAATGATCATATTCATATTTGTATTTGAACAAAACTTTGAATAGAATAGTTAACGGTGTGTTTTTGTCAGTAATGTGTGACGCTGGTGTCATACGAATTGTTCCCTCCTGAAAGACCCAACTGGACAGGGCACAAAGAAAAATAAAAACAAAATAACATGTACATACATAGTACTGTTAGCATTTGCTCTAGTTTGAATGTCTTGAAAACTGAATACTCGTATTTGGCCAGATAGTGGGTAAAACAAAATGGTCCAATGCAGTAGGTACAGTCGTACATCTGTTTAATAGTACAAAACCTTAAAAACAGACTTCATCATCCTAAACCTGAAATACCTGCAGGTGTTTTCAGCTGTGCGATAGCATGGTACTGAACTAGTGGTACAGTTTTGTCTGACAACAGGAAGTATCATTAATATTGGAGCCTCTCTTCTTCTCCTTGTGTTCTTCATTTCTGATTACAGAAACTTTTGATATTACATGCATAGGATAGTCTACAGTTCTGACATCAAGTACCTCTTGAAAAAAAGTTGTGTTCATAGAGAATATGGCAGTAAATGCACGTCAAAACTTTTAAATATTCTAATTATGCTCCTTCTATTTCAAAGCTGGTAATTCTCATTCACATCCATTAATGAATACCCAGATTTACAAAGATTTTTCTGTCCAAGACTTCAAAAAAGAAAGTTAAAGGAAGGTCAAGGTTGCTATATGGTGGTACAACCCAGATTTGTCTAATTACGTAAAACTCTGAAGGGAAACCCCAGTGTGATCGCTTTCAATTCTGAATAGAAGCAAAAGACTTTTTAGGATGCATTTTCTTATACACTAAGAACTGATCAAACATCAAGATTAGCTTTATAAACTTTATTTTAAAAAAAAACATTGCTTAAAGGAATCTAATCTGCCTGGTTGCCCCTCATTTGTAACTGGACGTTGAGCAATCAAAAAATAACCAGCTGAGCCAAGCAAGGAATTTCAGAGCTGAGCTTACATCAAGGTTACCTATATAAAAACATTTACTGCTACAAGGAATTGCCACACTGTCAAACTTAATTTTCTCTATTCACAACAGGACACAGCAGCATGTGCTCTGTTTGTGAAGAAAAACTGCAAAGCACATTTTGCTTTTAACAACAAATAATGACAATATTTAAAGTGTGCACAACTCACTCCAGGATCATATGACAATGAGGGTCAGCAAAACGGCTATTAGAAACTATAAACAGTTGGGGTAAAGACACATTCTAGCACTGTTATGTCAAATGCAGCACATTCATAGAGCAGTTCACATTATATGACTCATCATGCTGCACCAGCAGGTCAAACAGAGCATGAGGCCATAACGAGCCAGAGCACACAGTTGCAAGCTGAATAAAAATTAATTCCATGACCTAGATGGCTGTGATGCCCACAACACTTCTTCAACCTGGTTGAAAGTTGGTAATTATTTAAATTTTGATCTTTATCCTTTTAAGAAACTGTGAGAATATGATGCAAAAGCAGGTATTGAGTATAAACCATGTTGTAAAGACCATGTATCACTAAACACCAGCTAATCGGTAAAGTCGATACAAGAAGTGCCTATGGTGGTCAAGCCAAACTGGTTTTCCTTGGACATACTTCTTGATGCCAGAGCTAAGAACCAGGCATCTACCACACACACACACACACAAATACTTTACATCATCAAACACCCACTGTGCTGACAGCTGGGTCAACAACAGACCATCAGGGCCAAGACAACCTTGCAGAACTCTTGCAATGGGATGGCATCTTGCTGTGAGTGATGATATGGTGGTCACCTGCTTCCACTGAAATCCAGCAGAAAGGTAAAACTGCTGTCTCATACCCCTTCCCTCTCAAAGTAGGTATTAACAGTTGAGAAACCAGAAGATAGGATGACACGGATGTCATCCCTCACAACATCATTTATGTCTCGTCAACACGTGGGATTTCTCCAGGTAATATATAGGCTGTGAAACATTTCACCTCAAAGGGGGAGGGAATCGATAATGAAACCTTACATTTTTGCTGTTTTTACCTCAAAGAGGGATGGGATCCATGAAAAAATCACGCATTTATCTTGCTGTGCTTTTCAACAAGTGAGGATTAAGATTAACAGAACAAACTACACAAAGTAGATGAATTTTCACCTTAAATTCTACATTTTGGACAGCCAGTTTCACACTAAAATACAGATAACGAAAACAGAGATTTCAAAAGAAATACCAGCAACACCAATTTCCCACTCACAGAAAATGGTACATGATGCCTTTTATGTTCTAAGGATCTAAACATCTGAAATAAATAGGATTCACTGGCCACCTTATTACAGCCTGAAATACAACATGTAGTCCATTTCGACATCCATGCACTTCTTGCTCTTCCGACACCAGAAGCCAGACCTTTTTCCTGCTTCTGAGATCGTAACATGAACTGAAAACACAATTATCAGTTTCATTTTCTTTCAAGCATTTATCCATTCAACCTCCTTCAGTCTTTTGAATCAAAAGCAAAACAAAATTTTCATCATTTTTGAGAACAGCAACTAAATGGAGGCAGAGATGTAATTTTTAAAAAATGACTTGGAAGGGCATAAAAAAAGCAATGAAAACATTATATGAAATTTTAAAACAAGCATGACCATTCCTCAATGCAATGAAACAAGAAGAGTTGGCAGGGGGAGGGCAAAGATCGCAAAGGAAGTGAGAAAATCTTTACCCTAGCATGAGACTGCAGCTCAGAGAATCTTAACACCAAAATATCTTACCCCCCCCCCCAAAAAAAAAAAAGGAAAAGAGAGGCGATGACTCAGTAAATAAAGACACACAGTAAGACGACTGGCAACAATTTCCAACATCACAGGGACTCTTTCCTTCAGTGTGATGTGAAAGAAAGTCACAGGAAGGCAAGCAGATAACACAGGCAAAAAGAAGCAGCAAATATTTGATCTCCTCCACGTGGAGGACAAAGGAGTAATCTGTCCTAGAGAAATGTCCCCTTGAACACCTTCTGCCTCGCGAAAAATAAAAGCGAAATTAAGCTTAACAAGGTGGTTCACAGGACTCGATGTGAACAGAAAATAAACGCATGCATCCAATGGCAATAAGCCAGAACAAGCACATGGGATTATAGAGAAAAGAGTATAGTATGCGTGCAAACATGATAGGGAAACATGACGTATGGGTAAGGGGAGTAACCAATACCATTCCAAAAATATTCTCGAAGCCAGAAAGGCATCCTCTACTGTACAATCACAATAAAACTGAGTTCTCAAGGCTACTTTGCACTCAAGTGGAGAGTTCTTAAGGCTTCCCTCCAATCCACTTAAATTCCTCGTTATCGAGCATCTATTTCTTTTCCAATTCCTGCTTATCAGACATACCTTTCTTTTCTATAACTGGCTTTCAGTTTCATTGCCCTCTCCACCCCTAGAAATTAAATCACTGTCTGCTGCTCTAATTACCACAACAAACTCTGACCTCGTTTGTCATCTCATGTATACAGGGAACATGTTAATGTGAATCCTAATCCAAGACTACATGTGCCTCTAAAAGCCAAGCCCACACCCCTACCGATCCTCTCCTGCTTTTCACAGGGAGACATGAAAATGAAACATTACCCTTATACCCGATTCTCAATTGAAGACATAACTCTCTCCCCATACGCTGCTCTGAAGGAAAATCAATTTCTCTCACATTCTCACTCTCCCACAAATGTCCTCCATCCTTCTAGAAAACAGTAAACTATTAGTAAATATGTTTTAACTCCCCGTAATCCAACAGTCCTCGCAAGCGCTCTCCCCCATCCACTCAGCAAAAATGTCTTTTGTGGGTCTACATCAAGCAGAGTTAAGACTGAGGAATAAAGACACCAGCAGCATCCACTGTGGTAGTAAATGAAGTGTCACTTCAGGGAACCAGACCCAGGAGTATGCAGCAGTTCACCTACGACATGGTGACTCCTAAACTCTTGCGGAGCTGTTCGTAGACAACATAACTTATACTGACAGCTGGCGCCACTTTCAGGAAGTTGGGGGCAATGCCACGGTACAAACCCCGTGGGCCATCATCTCGAAGGATTTTACTGAACAGTCCTACCATGGTGTCTTTTGAACCCCCTGAAACATACACATAGGAATAAAATAAGTCTGTGCCAAAATGCTGCAATTTCAAATACGAAGCGGCAGCAACAACAAGGAGAGAGAGAGAGGACAGGGGTAAAAGAGACAAATATAAAATGAAGAAAAATCCTATCTTATATAAAATCCTTTTGAACACTCTCGGAGTGTCAATTTTCTGTGCTGCCTAAAATTCCGCATATTTAGTGCTGATACAAGGATATACAAGTGAAAGCATGCTTCCAGTTCCACGGACAAACCCACAACAGATTGAATGAAAAGACACAAGCAAAGATTGCCAAGCCACTATGATAATCCCTGTATCTCATTTCCCAAATGATTTCTAGCCATCTCTACTTTGTCTTCTAGCTGAAATACAAATATCTGTGGCATACCTTTGGCTTGAAGCCGTGTGCGGATCAGGGCTAGTGGATAGCTGGCTAGCTGGCCACAGGTGCTGCTGACTGTGCCACAACCCAGCAGCACCACAATTCCAGGGTCCTGGTTCTTGTTTTTTTGCATGTACACCATCTTCAGCGTCTGGAGGGCAGCAGACAAGACAGATCATTAAAAACGCTGCATCAAAATGTTCAACAACTCTCCTTCATCCGTCAGAAGAAAGGCCATGTCACAAACATACTCTGGGATGGCGCATTATGTTTAAGTCACTGTGACTGAAGTTATGGCATACTACTGAAAAAGCACCAACCCCATCTTTCGCAATCTAACAATTTAAAGTCTTATAAGAGATTTGAGAAATCTGGTTTTACTTGTAGTTTTACTTATGTAGATGGACTTTTAAATCCTATAAATTTTCTTTTGCTCCAAGACCTTAAGCAAGAAGGATATGCTCATTTATATATATATATAAAAACCACGAATTTTTTTTTAAAGTTCAGACTTTGCAAACAGAAGATGAATGTGTGCCAAGAAACTGGAAAATTAATGTATGCCACAACTACTTAAGCCTTCTCATTGCATGTAAATAGTAATGATGTTTGGGAGACTGGAGGTTGAAAACCATAATCTCTGAAAACACCTGCTGAAGACAGTTAAATGAAATTAAAAAACAAAAACAAACTGCATACCTCATAAATAGCCAAATCAATACCCGCATAGGGTATGATTCCCAGAAGATTTGGAATGTATCCTCTGTAGAAAGCCATGATGCCCTCATGGCGGGCAATCTTGCGGGCACAGTCAAACATTCCACTGTACTGGCCTGTCTTGCGCAGTGTCAGCCTTGTCTTCATCACCTGGTCCCAGAACGGAAGCACACATAATAACTGTCACCACACACATGAAGCCATACAAATGCAGCCAGGGAAAAAGAACCATGAAGGCATGATGCCGGTCTCAAGAAGTCCTCCCCAAATGTTTTTTTCTTTGAAGAGTACCATATGCTCACCTTAGATATTTAACAATAAGTTGAACTCCACCACAAAGTTTCAGGGTTCCCCATGGCACTAAACTCTGAGACTGACAATCACCCTCATGTCTAAATTTTGAGGTTTTTTTTTCAATTTTTGGGGGTGATGATCACTCCCCCCAATTTGTTTTTCACTGAAAGCTTTGTGTGTTGTTAAGTGTTAGGTAATTATCGAAATGACTAGTTTTAGAATATATACATGAGTTTCAAGAAGTGGATAACATTTTAATAATATGCTTCAAATATTTCCAATTGTCATTTTTAAAAAAATGCTGTTTACAAAAATTTTATTTCAAACTCCTGTGGTAGGTATACTTCCACTCTGACATTAAGTTGCATAAACATACCCCACCCCCAGTTTATATTTTGTTGCACATTTCCGAGTTTTATTGCGTATATTATGCACACACAGACATGATGGAGAGCGCTGTCAGTGGGTGAGATGGAAAGGCTTTGTAGTTAACTTTCGAGCAACATAGCAAACAAACATGCTAGCATACTATTGCCACATGCTAGCATACTATGCCACAGAAGCGACATCTTACCTCCATGGGGTAGATAATGGTTTGGGCAATGGCGCCCGCAGCAGACCCAGACAACAGTCGCTGCCCAACGCCCAGTTCCTTGGAGTCACCTTTGACCCATGCCTTTATCTGTTGAGATAGTAAGCTCGTTACACTTACAACATGACCAAGAGCTGCTGACTGAACCAGCTTTCCAAGAGAAAACGCCCTCTGTTCCCTTGACCCACAAGCATGTATGTACAGACATAACCAGTGCAAAACTATACAAGCAATACAAACAGAAAAACTACACCAAAAATATAAGAGCCGAAGACTAAATCACTGAGCAACGAAAAAATATTGATGTACAAACACCACAGGAAATATGAGCAAAAGATCTGATGAGAGATTATAAATGTTTAACTCAATGATATCACACTAGAAATTGATCACCAGTCGCAT